>BMAV01000527.1:79041-106657 GCA_019973955.1 Trichonephila inaurata madagascariensis | reverse complement strand
GGGAATTATATAAGTCTATCTTTTTAAACTTTTTAAACAGAGGTTTACACATTTCGTGACCAAAAAACTTCGAATTTCATGTGTGCTGTCAACATTTCAAAAATCAATAATATCCCAAATAATAAGAAATAAGATAATAACACGTTTTTCACAATTAAAATGAAGTTATTAAGTAAATGTAAATAAGACTTAAATTAATGTACATTTTTTTTCTGCTGTTTTTAAAAAAATCCGAGAAATACTGACATATTGCTATCCTAAAAACGAGTTTACCAAAAATATTTTGAGCCATCTTAGTTAATTGAGTTTTCTCTCAACCTTAAATCGTTCGAAACCCCCTTTTATCACCTAGGTATGGTTGACACGCAGATTCACAAAACCGAGACGTGACTCCATCCTGCTCGGTGAGACGTCGTAAGAGATAAAACTCGAAATGGCCATCCGTTGAAGCACACTCGTCACCGCTCAAATACGGGTCAAAGAGTGATACTCAGCGAGCAAACCGAAAAGTCAATAGATTACAGCAACAAAAAATAAGACGAAGAAAATGGCTTCCGATTAAAGAAGCAAAACAAACTCACTTACATCACAATACTCGGGGAAATAGGCCCAAATAAACGTTAAAGAGAGAGAAGTAATTCCCGAACTGTTCGGACTCTGATCGATGGATTTTTCGGGCAGCGCTCGTGACAGCTTTATGCTCGGACTCGCTCGGAAATGGGGAGAAGCGTTACAGAACCGATTTCCCACCCAGAAAGACATTTTTGCCCCGTTATTGGTGATGGAAAGGGAAGGATTTATTTCCTGGAGAACGTGATTCACTTTCGGGCTAGCTATCTTTCTTGGATTTTCACATTTTCCTTTTTTTTCCTTAACCATGTCGGAGCTTGTCTCATGCTGAGTTGCTGACCCTATCTGATGGAGACATCAATATCTGGACCAATCTTATATGAAGTGTCAAGAAAAGGATTCTCGTGAATTTTTTGAAGGTTTAAGTTTGGAATGCCTCTGATGTATATCTGTTGGAGAAATGTGTTCTATAACTCAGTGGATTAATGGCTAAAAGAAATATTTTTATAAAAATTGGCCTTGTTCTTTCAAGGTATCCGAACACGTTCGAGGTACCTTTTTAGAAAATAGTATACTAAAACATTACAATGTTTTTTTTTTTAGGAAAATCAACTCCAATAAATACTAATATTTAACTAATAATATTTTTTTTAAAGAAATTATCTAACTTTTACAAAAATTACAATAATAAATGAAATTTTAGCAATATCTTAGAAAAACTTCAAAGCAATTAGAAAAAAAAAAAGTAATAAACTTATCTCAGTAAAGGTATAACTAAAACAAATTAAACACATTGATCTAAAAATCTACTAAAATTTTAATGTTTTTTTAAAATTTAACAATTTTAAAGCTGATGGAACAAATATTATAAGAAATGTGACATTCTTTATAATACCATTACTTAAATAACAGTTCATAACTCAAAAAATATTTATTCAATAAAAAATATATTTGTACATTATTTAAAAAAATATAAATATTAGGTTCAAAAAGTTTTATAAAAGTACATTTATGATTATTTGAGTTATAGGATTCACCATGATATATTTTGAACCATTTAAATGCCCACTTCTGGTACATTAAAGACCCACTTCCGGTTTTTCTAATTTTATAAATTTGATTGTAACTTGGCCTCTAGGTAGCGCTGAAGCAAAACAAAGTATATTTTGTAAGGCGAAAAGATAGCTCTATTTAATAAAATAAAAACATTAAACAAGTCTTTTGACAGAATTTAGTCATTTCAACGTGTTCGTATACCTTAAAAATCACACACACAGAAGTATAGCGGATTTTGCAAGATTCTAGGGTATTTTTTCCGTTTTAAAAATTATTAATAAAATAATATTTTTACCATTCTTATTCCATTTTATAGTACTCTTTTCAACTTCATAAACAATTTATTTTTAATCTTAACAGTTAAAAATCAGTTTGACTAATTTTAATTTTGAGAAATCTAAGAAAATAGTAATAACTTTTCGATAGATTAAAAAAAATAATTTAGTAAAACATATACCAAAATGATTTTAAGCAAATAGCATATAGAGGTCTGGTTCTGTTTAATGTTAAATATTAAATAACATTAAATTGAATGATTAAATGACACACTCGTCATTTATTTAAATCTCTGTTATTCATTGTAACTATCATTCTATAAAAACCTTAATCCTTTACTTTTAGGAAAGATCGCAATAACTTCGAAAATGTTTTTCTCAAAAATACAAAATGTATATTACAGATTCGTCGCTATAAATCCTTTCTTTTCCTATAGAAAAACTTTAATATAAATAAACCTAATTGTAAAAAAAAAATCTAAATCTAAATGAATATAAAAAAAATCTAAGCAAAATTCTTATAATTATTTATTTCGATTTCTTTCTTCACAATAAGTTTGAATTACGAATAAATAGATGTTTCTTTCCTAAACAAAATTGTTTTCTGTATCGGAGCTCATAGCTTAAATCTTACAGAAATAGGTGAAGGAGAGTAAACACAAAAGCTTTACAAATGCAGTTTTAATGGAACAAATATAAGAAAACGAAAAAAGAACAAGGATTTAAAATACATAGGCATGAAACAAATGGTAGGAAAAAAAGTAATAGAGCATATCATTCCAACAATTAGGAAAATCACTAAAAATACTTAATTTAAGAAAATTTTTATACCAAGAGTATGAATTTGTTTTCTATTCAAGAACTGTGCGAGGATTAGAAATTACATCGAATTTGATTTCAAGCTTAGTTCTTTATTTTCATGTAACGAATGGAAGAAGTTGGAAGCCCATATTAAGCATCCTGCAGTTTCCCACGCAAAGAAAATTCGAAAGAGATTGCAAAAATCCATTTTTTCCCCGAATAGGATTAGAAATTCTAGTTCTCCGTTAGAATTTGAGTTTTAAAATTGTAGAGAAATTGTTCGCATTATTAAAAAGAATGACTGTTTAAGAAATGAAATTTTATACCTTTGTAATAAATATGCTTCAAAGGAGTTGAAATAAAAAGTATTGCTTTTATTTAATATAGATTATTGTAGTCTTTATTTGATGAAAACATTTCGGGATTTTGTTTTTTGAATGAACTAAAATATTTGTGACATTTCTTTAAGATAACCTACTTCTTTTGATCACTTAATTTCTTTTAAACTAGAGAGAGAGAGAGTTTATATTAAAAAAAAACTCCAAAAAATTTTGAATTGAGAAAAAAAAAAATGGCAAATATACGAGTATATCGTAAAAAAATAATAACATTTACTGAATAATAAAAATTCTATTTCAACTTTCACATATTAAAAACAAATATAAACTGTCCAATAATAATTATCAAAGAAGAATTTTAAAACGAATACGAGAATATAAAACATAGTCATATAAGTAAGCTTCAACAGTTTTTTTTTTTATCCTATGTCCGTCTCCGACCTTCCGGTGTCAACACGGAACCTTAGTGGTAATGGTCATGAACTCGTGGTCGGTGTGTCTCGAGTTCGAACCCTAATACCACAGAAGATCCAACGTGTATAGGGGCTGATGCAAGCTAAATCTGATGAGGCTAAAAGTGTACCCGTTGGCATGTTGTGGGGTTTGGAGAGGGGTGCCATTTCAAGTGTCGTTCTTGTCAAAAAAGACTCAGGTTCAAAATTACGAGGTCTGTCGCCAATAGCCCTAATGTTTTATTATTTTTTTTTATAGTGAGACGTTAATAAACACTCGTTCACTCACTCACCGGACCTTTTGGTCATAAGTTGATAAGCAGCCCAATAAAATGAAGAACGGGGATTTAAAAAAAATATATACTTAAATAATCTCTTGAAAATCTCTCTTTCTTCCTCTCTATACTGTCAATGTTAAATTGGCTGTTTTCGATGTACCTTTTCTCAAAATATGTTATATGCACATGCTTGAAATTTTTCATACAATTGAAGTACACCTTTCTCATTTTACTGAAATGGGCTTTTAACTAATTTTTTAATAATTTATTAAATATTTTATCAAACATTGCAAAATTTAACCCATTTTTCACATAAAAAAATTTGTAAAAAATAAATTTGTGTTTTTTTACAAAAAGCTCATTTCAGTATACATTAGCCATCATTATAAATATATATCATAAAAATTTACATACCTGTGAAATGTAATTTCTGAGAAAATGTACATCGAACATCAAAATTAACATTGAGATAAATTGATTTTAATGTATACAGTGGGAACACTAATCGGCTAGGAAATAAAAAAATAAAAGGCTCAATTTACAATAAAAGATACATGTTTTGGTTTATAGACGTTCAACTTTTAAGCAAAAACGAAGTACTTTGCCTACATTTTTCGCCCTTCAAGTGGGCGTGGCCCAGTTTCAATCAATATTTAAACATAGGTGTTAAGGACTTCTAATTACTTTAGAGGTTAAAGTAAGGTATTCTTAGAAAGATTAAAATCTATACAATTTGAAAATGTAAAAATCTCAAATAGTCAAAAAAATATGATTTTAGCTGTCCAACACACCTTAAACATCCATCTACCCCCCAAAAAAAATTCTCTTCTAAAACTTAATTTAATATTTTTCCGTCTAGTTTTTTCTGTACTTGAATATCATGTTCTAAAATAGGCTAAAACATGAGGTAGTAGAAAACAAATGCCATACTTCGTAAAAGATTTATTCCTATGAAACAAAGCAGTCGTTTTTTTAAAAACAAAAAAAAAAAAAAATGCTTCTTTAAACTCTATTTCTTTGGTATTTGAACAAACGGCGAGAAACAACATTTTTCAGTTTCAGAGCTTAGTATTTTTTACAAGTAAATAGAATAGTCTAAATTCAGTTATTTCAATGGCGTAGTAATGTTTAAAAACTTTTCTTGAAAATATCGACGTATCTATATGCTTAAAAAACTATAATTATTTTTTTCATTTATCTCTAATTTTGAGAAAGGAAAAAGTTTTTACTACACAACAATTTATACCTCCATGTTTCCAAAAATATAAGAGTATTGCTTTTTTTATATTACTGCGCTCATGACATTTTTATTTTCAGTTGATTTTCTTTTCCCTTGACAGTTTTTTAGCCAATTTCTTTTTCTTTCACGCCTTTTTTTAAAAAATATCATGAAAGTTGATTTTTAAGAAACAAATACTTTACTTTCTGTTTTCAGAAATAGATAAGCAATCTTATGCATAACAATTTTAAAAAAAATTAAGTCAATTCTTACTTAGATCAACAAAGAAAAATTTTATTTCAGCTATTTTTTATTAAATAGTTACAATTAATATAAATATGTATACATAGGACAGAATCACAACATTAAGTGGTAATTAATTATTATTAATTATTATTATTAAAGTATCGTATTGTCATCCAAAACAATCGTGTATATAAAATTTCAGTTCAACTGAATGCTTTAACATGTGAGGAAAAAAAATCTTTTATTAACGTTTTGACCCAAGTCGCCAAAAGGGATGCCAACGTTGCTGTATTTGTAATTCTTTAAATAATTAGTTTTAATCAATTAATTTTTATTAATTATAACTAAATTACTGTATTGTCATCCAAAATAATCATGTATATAAAATTTCAGCTCAATTGAGCGCTTTAAAATGCCTTTTACCAACGATTGAAAATTCCACCAAGATAAATAAATAAATATACAGAGAGTGTGAGCTAATAGTAGGCATTGAAATATGAATGCTTGTATATTTGTTTGGGGTGTATACAAATCCACACGGCTGATATCAATCCAAATTTTTGCAGGGAGCATTGCTGTTGTTTCAAAGGAGCTGAAGTCATATTTCCGCCAATAAAAATTTTAAACATTTTTTTAGTGAACTTTTTCTAACACATTCTGCTAATGGAAGAGTTTGTGATATTTATGTGTTATTGCAACATTATTGACGACATTGTATGAAACGAAGCCCATGGTTGACAATTCAGCGCTTGCGACACATACGAAATCGACGTCGCCAACTTGGCGAATTTAGAACATTGGTACTGATAGTACGTAAGTACAGAGTTTGTGTGTGTAAGTGCACAGTTGCGAGGTGCTGTGATATGCAGCCAATAGTGGAAAATGGATAGAAAAGAATAATTGCATTTGGCGTCAACTTTGGATTTGGCTGCTTTCAAGAATGAGTTTTTTGCGGAAAGCTACTCCCAACGGGGGTTGCATGGATAATAAAATAAAAAAGAAATCCCGTTTTTTAGCTATTAGACCAACATACTTGAATACTTAGAACTCTGAAAGCATGTTTCTTTTGTTAAATAGAGATCTGCTATGAACGGGTTTTGACGAAATTGATACCCAAGGGAGGAGGATTGCGGGGATTTTATAGGTAAAGTCTCTCATTTTTGAAACAATTAGACCTACAGACTTGAAATTAGGCAAGCATATGTCTTTTGTTGAATAGAAATTCCCTAATAACGGGGTTTTGCAGAAATTGACTCCAAGGGATAAATATATTCCGTCTTAGTAATCTAAGACAATCCATTCAAAACAAGAGGTAGAAGCAATAAAAAAATTTTCAAATTCAGTCGAAAGCTAAATACCAAGACTTAGATACCAATAACTTTAAAAAAGTATATAGATCCATATATTATAATGAAATACAGGTGGTTAATGGCTAGTATATAATGCAATATTAAACAATAGTTAATTAAGTTGAAATCATAATCAAAATGCCAGCCACCATATATAAGTATTTTAGACCACAGTACATGCAAATTACTACGAACATTGCATTCTTTACGGTTTCAGATATTCATTTAATACAAAAATAGAATTTTTTTAAAAAATTAAAAATTAAAATTTTTAACTTTAAGTTAAATGGATCCTTACTGGCTTTCTTTTTATGATATTCAAATTTTTAAAATATTTATAAACATAACTCATCATTTTAACTAAAAACATTTTAACTATTTCTCAAGTAAAATTTATTAGATCTTAATTCCTCTAAAATTCTTTAATTCAAATCTTGTAATTCAGATAAAGACGATATATGCTTTAATCAATATCACTGTCTAATACGAAATTCCTTCTAAGAAATTAAAAATTAATCTGTCATAGTTTAAAATACCAATTCCAAAGTCTGTACGATATATTGATCAATTAATGCGAATTTAATTAAATATTTGGTCGGTTAATTCCGAATTATACTTTAAAATATTTATTAATTTGGTTATTTAAATATTCTACGGAAAATTATGTTTTACTTGATTTACTAAATAAAATTCTATCATAAGTAGATGAGGTTATATTATGTAGAGAAAAAAAATTCCTCTCATTACTTTTAAACTATTCAATAATAAACCATTTGATTTATAGTTAAGACATGATTAATTGCATTTAAAATTATTCCACTCTGTCACAGCCAATATAGATCATATTTCATTTCTTAAACGAACAGCCTACACAAACGAAGACTGAGAGCAAGAAACAAAACATTTGATCAAGAGGAAATTAATACGACTGCCACAATTCCGAGTTAAATAATTTCTCCTCGCAAAATGTTTTGGAGGGAGGAAGGAAGACAGAAGTCTAGAATTCTCTAGAAATTAAGACAAGAGGATTCCAAAAGATTAACTTGGGAGCTTGGTACAAAGAGATCACAGATGTCAAGACCTCTTGCTCTTTACTCTGTAATTATAGAAACATGATGTAGTAATTACCAGTAAAAGACGAAAGCTGCCCCTTAGTTGATATCAGATGACAGCGTAAATTTACAATTCGAGGTTCAAAGAGATAAGTTGTGTTGTATTCTCAGGAGATCTGTAATCTCTTATTTTATTTCCAATAATCCTTTGTTAGTTGTCATTCGTAAGAATCGGATGGTATTTCTCGGAAGATATGCCGAAATTAGTATGTGTGCTGTGAAATATGTTTTGGCGATCGTATTAATGATGCGTTAGGAAAGATTACAAGTATGTTTTTGACGTTTTTATTTTAAATTTAAGTTTAAATAGAGTGTATATACGCTGTAATTGTCATTAGATATAAATGTTGTGCTAAGTCTTGAAGAAGATTAATATGGATTATATTTTAAGTGCTAGCGTTTCTTTAATAATAATGCGTAGATTTAGATGTTAACTTTACTAATATAAATATGTATTTGATAAATATATGTAGAGAGAGATAATAACACTGGTTTGTACATAAGACTTTAAAATGAATTTATTTAGAAGAAAAAACTATCAAACAATTTATGGAATTTTCTTTAGAATTAACGAGATTGTATTTAAAAAGTTGTATTACATATATAGTATAATTTATTCACATATTTTTTTTCCTTCTACAAAAAGGAAAATATTTTTTAAAACCGACCTAAAATTAATTCGTGAAAAAATTATATAATATTTAATTAAAAAAAAAAAAAAATTGTCTGACATTTTTTTTATTTTTTATTTCTGTATAAATGTAAATAAATATATCGAGAAAGTAAATATCTTTTTTTTGAATTTTTAAATTTTTTTAAGTACTACTACAATGCTAAGTTTACATATATGTAATTTGAGTTTCGCTTTGGAAAAAGATTATGATTAAAAATTCAGGTTCTTACGCATTATACCGCTGACCAATTTCATCAAATCAGAAGAGGTCACCAAATGCCTCTGTATACAGCCAATTGTGGAAAACCGTTCCATTGTATGCTCAAACAGAAAAAAAAGTATCAATGTCAGTAATTGTCGAAGTTTTCTGGAGTGGAGACGTCTTCTGATTTGACAATATTGGTCGATGGTATAGTGGGTAAGTAACGAAATTTAAATAATATAATAAATAACAATTGCTACGGTTTATGTAGCCTAGAAATTGACATTTAAATAGTTCTTTTGGAACCAAATTACTCACAGTAAACATTCTTTCATTTGCAAGGACTCCTTAAAGTAGAATAAACAATTAGCAACTTCACAAAAACAGGATTTTTCTTCCGATATCGTACAAAACTAATTTTTCTCCAAAGTTTGCGAAAGGAGTTTATACAAAAAAACACAGTGTAACATTTTTTTTTTTTGAAAGAAATCTTCAATATTAAACCTACAAATTTGAAAACTTGTATAATACTAAAATATCAAATTTTTACAATCAATTCTTTGCACATTTTGGAAAAAGTTCCACTGGTAAAAAATATTACAACTGAAATATACTTTATTATAAAGCAAAGATTATTTAATTTCTACAAATTGTTCACTCTATCCCTATATATATTTATATATATATATATATATATATATATATCTTGTTCAAATTTTCAATCATTAATAAAATACTTTTTATTCATCCACTCAAGTTCAAATACATTTTTATAAACTTGTAGTGGATGGCACTTGATGTTAATACAGTTTTTTCAAATATTAATTCATTAATTAAATTTAGTTAATGAATAAATAGTAACAAACAAAAATAATAGTTCAAAACCACATATAAAAAAGAAAATCGCTCGTTGTGTCCTTGTAGCTCAATAGGTAGCGCGTCGGACTTCTAATCCAAAGGGTGTGGGTTCGAATCCTATCTGGGTTGGCCTATCTGAGAATGTGACGTATGACTGTGAATAGTCACAAAGAAAAATAATAGTCCAACACTATATATATATAAAGGAAAATGGAGAATCACTTTCTATTTTGTCACTTAATATTAAGATTCTGTCCTATGTATATATATATTTCTATTAATTTTAATTATTTAATAAAAAGTAACTAAATTAAAATTTTTCTTTGCTGACCTAAGTAAGCATTGACTTTAATAATTTTTATTATTTTTATTTTTATGTTACTTTTCAAAAATAAAAAACAGATTAGATTACTTTTATATTTTCTAATATAAACACTACTTCAGCTCTAACTACTTTATTATTACAAAATAATCTTACATTCGAAAAATAAACAATTTAGTACGAAGCAATGATGTCTAATAACAACAAAAACACAAAAATGCTTCTAAAAACTATAAATCCGATATCATTTACCCAAACCTAGCATTAAGACTTAACATAATGAATGTCTTTTGCTATTTCGCCTTAATGACTACCAAAGAAAGAGAAATCAGAGAGAAAGACAACAAAATTAAAGAAAAAAAAAAGGGAACATTTTCGAATCTTTTAATGCATTGAATGGGAAGAGGGCTAACAAAAATAGCAAAGGGAAAAAGAAAGAAAGAAAAAAAAAATGGACGCGTGCACTTTATTTTCGTTAATATTACTCATTGATGACACCATTATTTTAACAACCAAAACTCGGCTGTATAAGGGGAACCCCGTAAAACAAATTCCAAAAGACGGAACATCTTTAAAATAAATGACGTAGAGGGGGTTCTTTCTTTTATTTGCTCTTCCCTTTTCTCCCTGGAAACTTTTACAGATGTTTCTCTTCGAACAAGCGTTCAACAATTTTTTTTCCTTTGTTATTCCTTATTATTTGAACTTTTGTGTTTCGAGAGGTTCTTTTATTCTTTTTATTCAACATAAGGGTCATCCACTTAAAAATTTTTACTTCTAGTTTATTTTCCCTATGTCTGGGACAAATATCCCCATTTGTACTCATTGAGGTCTTAATAAGGCAGATAAGCTAGGGCAAGAGTCGATATGGTCGTTGCTTTCCCCTTTATCAAAACCCTTTTGTCAATGATCGGTTAAGTATTCTTTTTTTGTGCGAGTTATTTAAAAAGTATTCTTCAAAAAACAAAAAAAAAAAAAAAATTATTATTCTCTCAGTCGTTCTGTTTTTAAAATGATTGGTTTCTTTAAAAAGCATTTAGGTATGGTCATTAGCGCCCGTTTAAGAATTGTTTAGAAAAATATATTCTTTTTGAGTTAATTGCGATGCTTATTTTAAATTAATATTTGTTGAGGGAATCTTGAAAGAGTTTCTTCTTAGTTTTTCGATGATACTTAAAATTTGTAAATATGTTTAATGGTTTCAATTTGAAAGGGCATTTATATATATCCGCACATAATATCGAGAAATGTACTTTAAAAAATGAAAAAAAAAATGAGTATTTCGTTGTGAAATTGATGTTTAGTAAATTTATAAGAAAGCTCTTCAATATTTTGACAATACAGAAAAGTGCTGAAAAGCGAAAAATGTTCAAATGTTCTTTTTATTTATTCTACATACTGTAAATGATATTTTTGATTTGCTCAAATAAAATAGGATTTTGTTTTTGTGGTAAAAAAAGAGCAAATATAATACTTCAGGAATGCATTTGACTTTGAAAATTCTTATTTTTTTTGTCATATTATTTAATAAAGAAGTCTATATTAAAATTATAACTATTAAGTATCATATTTTCAAACATATCATAAAATATTTTCCTCCAATATACGAGTATCTGCATTGCTTTATTTCGCAACTACCTATCAAGCACAATAAAATTAAAAATGCTTTACACGAAGTTAACGTATATGTTAATGTGCTGAGATATGCATAGTCAAACGGCAACTGAAATCACGTGTTTCCAGCTCATTATTCTAATTGAATAAATGTCATAATTCATGTGACGTCACATTCACATGATAAATTCAATTATTTTCTTTCAGCCAATCAGTTCATGCACTTCAATGTTGCCAACTTTAGCCTTTAGCAGAAACTTTCTCTTAAAAAGTACATATTTGTCGATAATAATACTCCACACGTGTAAAAAAAATGCACTTGATTTAACGGTACACGTATAAGAACTAATTTTTTTTTTAAAATTTTCGAAATACTTTTTGAAATATCTTAATACTTTGACATCTTTACGCAATAATCAAATGTGAAATTGAAACTGGATTTTACAAGTTCAACAAATATAATGTCAACTTTGAATTTAATGGAGAATACGTGATTACATTTATCATGTGACCCTCCAGGGACGTCTTAAGGCCTGGGCCCGGGGCCAGGACCTCGCCCTCTGTAGAAGCCTCGTTTCGTTTTCGAATCCGTCTTAATAAGAACATAATCCGGACAGTTTCAATGGTCAAATATTATCACCGAGTATATTCTCCAAGAAATAAAGAATTTCAAACTGAATGTCAATTGGCAAAAGTGGCAAGATTGTATTATTATGTGATGACCGTTGTCCACATGTCTAGTCCTAATACCATAAGCAATCATTCAGGCCTTTGGTCTAACCGGTTTGTGCCTAGGTTTGCGAGTCATGGTTACTTAATTATTTCAAATTACCGTTTGTACGAGTATTTGACAGCCGTGGGTAGCCTAGTGGTTAAAGCATCAGACTCCAGACAGGAGGACCTGGGTTCAATAATCGTGCCACCAAATACCCTCCGAGTACACACGGAGTACGTGCTCGTTAAGCCACTGGGTCTGAAAGTCTTGTAGTCATTTGCAGCAGAAACCACGGGTACAGGGGGCTGGAGAATATTTCCCTCCCCTCCAGTTCCATGCATAAATACTGGAAATAGGTGGTGTCACCATCTATCGTATAGAAGTGCAACCTGTCTCAGGCTCTGGTATAACTTTCATTCCTTCCCTTCGGGAAGGACACAACAACAACACGAGTATTTGACGATGCATCTATATACTGGCCACTTTTAAAAGATCTCAGGTAGGGCCTACTTTTGAATAAGGGCCCCAGGGCCTAAAGAGAATCTTAAGATTTCTCTGGACCCAGGTCCTTAAAGAGTCTTAAGACGTCTCTATGACCGTCATGAAATTGGCTTATTCTTGATTGGGATATTTTAGGGGTGTTACAGGTGTAAGTTATGATTCCTTCAACGACGGTTTTCTCAAACAATAGAACTAAACGTTTTTAATATTCCAATATTCAGAAATTAAGCTTTTACATCGTTGGATGGAAGATTTGGCAAAATGAAAAACCAATTCATATGTCACCTTCTTCACTTCACTGCGTTTAAAGCTCACTAGGTTTGAATCCAACAGCATTTGTGTAGTTTTCTAAAATGATATGTGTTCAGGGCACTATATATATAAAAAAATAACAGCCAACTGCAAATGTTACAAAAAAATTAATTACTACTTCGTTAACTGAGACTTTAACACTTAAATTCCTTGACAATTCATTACGGTATTATATAGATTAAATTATTATCCTCCATTTACCAAGTGGACGATTTTTTTTCCAGTTTATTCTACCTTAATTTTTATTGTGTCCTTTCTATTCGCATGAGATGTAATTCTGGAGGAAACATTAAAGCAAAAGTTACGGCTTGTTGGATTAAAACCTTTTTTTACACCCTCTCTCTTTTGGGCAGTATATTTAATGTTTAAGACTGCGGAACACGTTTTTTCACTGTACAGGGCCACTTATCTTTTTTTTTTTTACTTTAAATTGCGTGTCGTAGCTTTGGGAGCAATGATTCCATTTACGCTGAGGAACAATTTTTTGAGCAAAAGGGAAAAAAGGCTTTAACATCGTGATCTGGTTTCGTTATTTGTTACACTTTTGTGGGCTGAAACTTAAACATTATGTAGGATTAAGCAGGATACAATTAACTCAAGTGTTGCGTTATCCTAATATTTTTTTTGTTACATGTGTAAAATTGTTTTGTTTTTAAGGCTAAGAGACTGCATAAGGCATATATAATCAACCTTCATCAAAATAGTTTGGTTTTTGAATTTTAAAAAAATTGACGTGTAAAGTATGAATCTTTTAGAATGAATTTCTTAAAAATATCTTAAATCTTAATATATATATATTAATGTTTGTACAAAAAAAAAGTAACTAATTATTGTTTTATCCTTAGTTATACTCAGAATATTCATGTTACATCAGGGCTTCTCAAATTTTCTATACTTGCGACCCAATTTTCAGTCATTATTTTCATCGAGCCCCCCTCCTTCATACAATAATAATGTATTGAATTCAATAATAATATACTTTGACGTAAAGCTACAATACGACTTTAATTATAAACCGTACAAATTATCAAGATAAGTATATAATTTTATGACATGCCCGTAGGGTCACTAGTAATTATTAAACATGTTCTTAACTTAGTGCTGTTAAATTAATTATGAAACACATTGTGCAGCACTGATACATTTATAAGTGTTTTATATCAATGTAAATGCTTATTTTATTTTTTATTACTTCAAAATGTATTTTGTTTTGCTTCCTTTCAGTAAATCAATAATTATTTTAAGATAATCTTTTATTTTCAACTTTTCGATATACCCCCTTGTAGTGTTATCACTCCCCCTTAGGGGAGCACGCCCCACAGTTTGAGAAACACTGTGTTACATAATAAACAATGTGTAAATAAGATTCATACAAAGCACCATAAGGTTTAAATATGTCTTTCCTTTTTAACCCTTTCGAGGGTGCAAAGCTAAAATACACTTTTCTGTGATAAAGTACTTGATAAATGTAATGTTCTTATCCTCTATAAACATTATTTAGGCACATAAAAAATATTTGATGGGGGGGGGAGGTTCCTGGGTGGTGGCTAGACGTTATAGTCACCGCGCACTTAAGACATTTAACTTACTTTTCAGCATAGAGAGAAATAATAAATCATATTACAATAAATTTTTCATGAAAAATTATTATTTATTCTAATAACTATTTCAATAACAATTAAATACAAAGTACAGGTGTAATAAACTAATAATAGAATAATTATACAATATAGAATACTTACTAAAATATATATTGAAATTGGTATATATCCACAGTTTATATTTTATTTAATTTTAGTATAAATGTTTGAAATAAAGTAATATTTCTGAGGATTTATGTTAGTTATTTCACAAATTTGATGAGCTATTTATTGTGGAACTTTTCAAAGCAAGTAGAACCATTTGCTTGAAGGCATAGTGGTACGGTGCAGGACCGACACAGCTATCGAGAGCGATGAACATTTTTTTTTTCTGGTATTGTAAAGATAGAATTTCCTGTACAGACCACAATCTGTTTTGACTCTCTCAAGTGGAGGAAAAGCGAAAAATTTTAGGTCATTTTTCTATTCTATGTGGGCAGTGGATAGAGCCTCTATCCACGTAAAAAAGCTTTCAAATTACCTAAATAGAACCTTTTTTCCATTGCACATTTACTTAATTTATTCAAATGAGAGAAAAGTATTCTTAAGACTTGTCGAAATTTTTTTCACTGATCTGAAATTTTATTTATAGTACTCAAAATACAATTTGTAGATTTACACCGAGAAAAACTGTTTCCAACTACCCATCAGAGGACATGAAATGCAAAAAAAGGTATCGTGCTGCCATCTGTATAGACTTTTAAGCGTTTTAGCTTCAATTAACGCATGTGGATAGACTAAATATCCACCATCCGCTTGGAGAAAATTTTTTTGTTATGTGGTTAGACCTATTAGCCACCGCCTGCGAAAGGGGAAAATTTAAAGGCTGTTTAGTACTTTCTAAACTAGTCCACTTTAGAAGCATATTGTAACGTTTTCCCGTCACACAGCTGAAAAGTCGGCTCATTTTTGTGGATAGGATAACCACGTTCCTATGCACACTTGCTCCCTTAAAATATTGCGAGGTCCTGTCTTTGGTCATCTCCCTGGCAACCTTTGACACCGCGAGAACCCCTACCCCGTCCACGAGCCGGATGTAAGTAGAGGATAAAGAGGCGGACCGCTACCATCCCAAGACCCTAGAGAGGACAATAAAGAAAGTATAAAAAATAATCTCCTCCCTCCCAAACAACAGAATTTGGACTATAATGAACTAACCAACTTTTTAATAACTGCAATGTATATACTGTAGATATCCAGGAAGCCTAAACAAATTGTTTTGAAAAATTGGCATTATTTTCATATTTACTATCAACTAAAATAATAATCGGCGTTTTTTTGCTAAAATTTTTTCATTCTGATGTATTAAAATATGGATAAATCTACTTCTAAGTTATACATTTCAAAAATCCTAGTTCAGGCTCTTTAGAGAGGTCCGATATGTATGTATAGTATATATAGGAAAAACATTATTATTATTGATTTTTTTTTCATAAAAGGAGAATGTTTTGAAAATAGGTATGTTCATTTTTTGCCAAAATATATTGCATTTAAATAATTGTTTATTTTGTAATAATTTTCTTAAAACAATTTTATATGTGCATTCTAATCTAACTGACACTAAATATTAAAAAAATATTCGTTTGTACCCTTTTGCAAAATCGCAGTTCCGAACGTAGTAGGATACCTTAAATCACTGAGCCATGTATTGGGAGTCAGCGAGTAGTGTTCAATATTTTGAGGGTCCGCGATGTCAGGGTGATACATAAAACTCAAAATCAGTGGCGCAACAGCCCATGAGGGCCAGGGCCTACTGTGCCCATTCCAGTATACCTCATCATTGGGCGATGAGGTGCATGAGCAGATGTCTTGATCAGGTGGTCAGTCTAAAGTGAGACCTCCAGTGGGTACATAAAAGGGGGCCACGGCAATAGAAAGTTTAAGAACCGCTCTCTGCTCTAAATTCCTTCCTCTCTGCATTCAAAGGAATATGCGTATTATTCTTATTTTAAATCAAAATGTGCATTTATAATTTACGTTTACATTAACAGATAATGAGATACTTAATCAACAACCGACTAGAAAACTTTTCAATGGCAAAAAAACAAAGAAAAAGATTCTGTTGTATTATTATTCCACCTTATTTTCATACACCCCTATTTTCTTTCGGGAACAAAAGTAATATTACAAGCACTGAAAGACAAATATTTATTTCGTAATACAAAAGAATGCCAAACATTTCCCTTTTGACATTTGTTTAAATTTATAATTCGGATACTCAACGACGGGAAAGTATTATGAGATTTTATGAAATTTATTTAGGTTCGGCTCGATAAGCAAATATATTTACTTTGCATACTTTGATATGTAAATATGTCTACGCCTCTCTTTGTTAAAGATATTCTTCTAAGCTTTGGAAGACTCTTTTGATTTATCTACTTGCCACTCTCCCTGCATAAAAGATTCAAAATTTGTTTTCATTGAAATAACACAAGTCTTTAAATTTGTGTTTAAACTTCTGTATTTTAAATGCATTGTGTGTATGTGCTGGTGCAAATTAATTTTGAAGATAAAAAACATCTATATTGTTTTATTATAATTCCGATTGAGTTCTCATATAAATAAATTGGTATTCTTGTTAGTTGTTATGAGTAAAATTCTATATAAATTTATGTTAAAATTAAAGTATTTTTGTGTGTACAAACTTTATAATTTTGTTAATAACTATAACTTCTAAAGGGTGCTTAAAATCCCATCGGGCATATTAGCAAGGTGAATTAAAATCCAAGGAAAAAGCAAATTTTAAGAGGTGGTGTTGTAAAAAATGTAATTGTATTCGTGATAAAGAGAAATGTACAGTTAAAATTTCTTCAGGTTGTATACTTGATGTTTCCTAATTACTGTATAATCCGGCACACTTTTATTTAAAAAAATTAAGATCGAAATTTACGGGTGCTGGTTATACGCCGGATATATAAAGGATAGCTTTAAAAATAAAGAAAAGAGCATTATAAAAAAATTTAGATTTCTACATGCATCTAAATACTGTTCATTCTTAAAAGAAATGTGTGACATACGTTATAAGCTTTGAACAATAAAATGCCTTACAAATTTTTCCCCACCCCTTTTCTTATGCTTTAGTATTGTAGTTTTAGAAGTATACTTTAGTACAAAAGCCTAGAATAATAATTCGAATATATGACTTAAAAATATAAGAGAATTGTATATACACGGCTAATGTACCTTAAAATTATAAAAATGTAGTTTGGTATTATAGGTGCATGCAATATGCCCCAATATATGGAAAATAATATTAAATTTGAATTTGCATTCTTTAAAAAATATACTAAAATAAAAAGGTTATGTTATTTTTCTTGCATATATTGAACATAGAAATAAAAACAATAAATTAGAAAATTTACAAGACAGTTTTAAACCATTTTATACTAAGTTAAAATTATGTTCATTAAAATTATGTTATGTTTTAATAATATATTTGATAGACTGAACCACCTCGCTCACAATAAGAAATTTACAAGGAGAATACACAGTCTGTAATTTTTCTGATATGTTTACATTTATTTTAGATTGAAAAATATTTTGGTCAGTTTTTATAAATAGGGGTATGGTAATAATAATTTAGGTTTTGTTTCACAAATTCTTGGGAACTTTTTCAGCTCTGAAACTCAATGTACTTATATATACAATTTGTCTATATCAGGAAGCAATACATCAACAATTACTACAAATATTTTAGTTGCAATCTGTATAAAAAATATTTACATCATCTTTCAGTGAAACAATAACTTTTGACAAACTGTGCTGTCTTAAATAACCATAATAGGAAGTCTACAATGAATCAGTATAAGCATGTTTTAATATTTGCATGTAAATTCAAGTTTTCCCAAGCCAAAATAAAATAAAAAATGGAACTATAGCTAAGTCAAATTATAAAACTAATTGAAAGTTATATCAGAAGGATATCAAACTTTACTCAACACTCTCTCAACTTTATACAAATTAAAGAAACTATTTCACAATCTGGAATGATAAAATACATTAAAAGCACTTGCTGAAATTGAATCTTCAATCTGCATTTTTATGTGATTTCTAGTACTTTTTTATCAAATGGTCCGATGCATCATTAACAGAATTCGAAACATGATATAATGTATGATTGCAGATTCAACATTTTCATTTAGGACTTCCTAGAAATAAATTTGAATTTTGAAATTCTACTAACAGTTTTCTTCTTGTTTAAGAACTTAGTCGTAAAAAAAAGTGTCAAGTAATGAATCTATTCATTTTGTTTAAAATAAAATTAAAGAGTAGATTTTTAAAATGAGACAACGTTTATTTTCCAAGAGTGTAAATGCATTAGATTTTTTTTTTTTTAAAAAAAGGCTGATTTTCTTTTAAAAATCATACTTCATTTTTTTTTTTGAATTGATTGGATATTCTTCATAATTGGTCACCGAAAAAAGCAACTAGAAAAAAGAATTATATTCACTAAGAGATTCGAGCATACATTCTATCAATTAGAGGAGGCCAACTAATAATATATCGTATTATAATTGATATCTGATTAACTTTAATAAGATGGAATTTTTAAATGGATGTATCTAAATAATGGCAAAACAGTATCATAGAACATATTCCCATTTAAAATTATAATTTTTTTTATATAACTTGTAAGTTAATGTGAAAGAACAAACTCACATAATTCCTACCAGCTATATGTTGTTTATAAACATGTACACCATTAATCTGTCAATGTTTTACTTTACTTTTATCAGAATAATCTGTATAATGCTTATTTAATCAAGGACATCATTAGTTTATTTATTTTATCCTTCATCGTTAGCGGAACATTATGAAGAATTAGAAGTTACTTTTAAGTGATAACAAAAAAGAATCTCGAAAGATAAATAAGTGAATGCAGAGATGTAAGTAATGGTCTTCCAAGATGTATATAATTTTTAAAAAATGTCTTCCTAATTACTGTACAATATGTATTAAATGGCTTTTCATGATAAAAAGGTCAGGAAAAATCCATCGCTCTGTCAAGTACGTTAATAGTTTACTTAACTATCATCTGTTGACTAATCGGCTACTGGAATTTATAGTCCTAACGATTTTATCTTCGTGAGCTATTTTCAATTTTATGCTAATAATCATAATAAAAGATTTATTAAAAATATAATAATCCAGTAAAAATAAATAATAATATAATATTTAAGTTTAAAGTAATTTACAACTACAATTAATTGTGACCTTACTTAATTCTAAATGAGATTAAAAGGTTTTTTAAAAAATATTTTGAAGTAATTCTCATAATTAGATATAAAAGCTGAAAGGCTGTATGGTTTTAGATAAGTTGCAATAAGATGAATTTGATGTAACCTGGTATTTTTATACAGTCAGTGAATAAGTGAGAAAGATAGTTATATTGACATCGTACCATAAAGATGCACGAGAACTATTAGCGACAGGCCTCTTTAATTTTAAACCACGGTCAAATAACGATGATTACACCAGAGTTGGCACCCCCTCTCCTTACTAGTACACCACACCAACGAGAGGACGTTTGAGCCTTGACAGATTTAAAGTGCAACGGCCCCCTCAAAAGGGTCTTCAGCGGCGCTAGTCTCAAACTCATGATACTCTAGCCATGAGTCCATGACTTAGGTCGCCAAGCTATCGAGGTCATTCATATGCATGGAATGCATGTATACAGAAAAAGGATCTCTGTAGTCTTCACCTTATAAGCAAAGAGTTCCGATAAAAAGAAGATGTAAGAAAACCAATTTAGGGAAACATTAGTATAGATCAGTGCGCCCACAAGGGGGATGTCCTAGGGGTCCGGACTACCCCCCAAAGCCATTGACTTTTTCAGATTGATTATAATTCTAAGTATATGGTACGTAAAATTTAGTTAAATATTTGTTATTAATGATTAACTCTTTATTAATTAATGCTGACTATTTATTCAATAACTAGTTTTGTACTGTTTTTTATTTCCGAAAATCGACAAAATCAAAAGTAGAAGATACAAAATGGGTGAACTTTCGACCCGGGATACCCCCTCCCGCCCTTGAACAATTCCTATGTGCGCTACTGACATAGAAGTAAAATATAATTTACGTGGAACAATGTGTTAAAAATTTGTCGAAATAATAATGAAGAACGGCATTTGAACATCGTTTACACCACACTACCATTAATAAACTACAGTACTGGTAACAGCATATTTTTTTTTTTTTTTTACGAAGAAGCAACAAAATTCGAATTAAAAAAAAACTAATCATGGGAAAACAAATTCTGGAAGGTGTTTAATTAAGACCACCCTATTAATTCTCCCTAAAACTACTTTAAAAGCAATAAAAGAAGCAACAATTTCTTTGGAACATGTGTTACTTTTTTAGAAGAAGTGGCAACCAAAAAGTTAAAGGGGCAAACTCACGTTTAATAGATTGTTGTTATTTATTTACGAGGGGTATTACGAACTTGTTGGTGAAAAGAGCATTAATCATTAAAGTAGTAGCCCTTAGAGACCGATTTCGGTCGAACAACGGGGCGATGATTACCTTTTTACACCTCAACCCAACTCGATTCCAAGAGCCAGAGGTCGTTAAATTTCACCACGGATTTTCTGTGATGTTCTTCTCTTTTCAGTGCGGTGCGAGTTGTTTATTTTGGAAAGCCGCCTAGGCTGTAGAATCTTTTATTTCTAGAGAAAAGATTGAACTTTTATATCGTTTGGCAAATAAAATGGAATCTTTGTTCCAAAGGACGTTCGAATTCCGTCACTGTTCTGAATGGTGGTGGATTTCCTTTGCTTTTATTAGTTGCTTTATTTTTTTGGAATGCTGGCAGCGTGCTCTTTCACATTTCTACACGTAGTAACTGTAAAATTGATACGTGTTAAACCTACAGGAGCTATAGATACTTCGACGTGATACGTTTCAGCGTAATGGACGTCATGTTTGGAATCCTATTTTCGATTCGTGCTTTGCTAGAAAATCGTTTTTTAATCGTGACATTTTAACACTTGGCAATTTTAGAAAATGGTTGGACTTTTATAGACAATGACAGAATTTTTGTGGTACGTTGCTATTGTTTCGCAAGTGACCATTATCTAATAAAAACACTTAAAGAGGCTTAGTATAGAGATGTTATATCTTGCGAGAAAGAATGTCATAAAATTCAACTGGTTATTTAAGATCTTATAAGCGGTGAACGAAAAATAAAGCAGTTCTTTTATTTATGTGTAAGAGCACGTGAAAGATTGCTAAATATTTGAGGCATAAAAGCACATAAATTGGTCATAGAACAGTAATGTGGGGATATTTGATACGTTATCAATTGAAGAAATTAATTTAATTTAATATCAAATGCTATTCTGCTATCAATATCAACACATTCAATAAGAAGGCTTTTGGAAAGCTTCATCTTAATCCTCCAGGGATAGGAAAATTTCTTTTAGTAAATTAAGTAATTTATTTTTTCACTTTTCTTCTTCTAAAACCTAATAATGAACATCATATTTATAATTAGTATTTGAAATATAAAACCAAGAAACACAACTATTTTATTACAATAATGATATGGGTTTTATATATATATATATATGTCAAGTTTGAAATTTTAGCTTCAAAATTATGTAATAAATGAAAATACAGCGAACTCTTTACCATCGCGTAAGAATTTGTGGGTAAATAAGCCTATTTAAAGGTGGAGCGAGCACTGACGTAGGATAACGCATACTCGAAAAGGCTTAGCTGGTGAGTCCTCGCCGAATTGTTGTCTATTGTTCTACTCGGTTGCGCGCCAAAGGGCCGCCCTGTTGGATTTTATGTGATTGAAGCAAAATAAAGACGTTATTATAGAGATGATGTCATCCTCATTTTACCAGCAGGCCTGGAGCCTGACATTATATATATATATATAAACATGATTTTGGTCACAACAGTTATGGCAACTTGCTGAACATTCAGATGATATTTCGTGAAGTTTAGGGGCAACTGTGAATTTCTTGGTTTGCTTAAATGATAGAAACAATTAATACTTGCAAAATTTCTTCAAGCATCAATTTTCTTATTTTTCAACGTGTTCGTATCAAAAATCAAAATTACGTCATTATTTCTCAGTACATAAGTTGTCAGCAATGGCATTTTTGAATCACAGTTTATGGTGTGGAAGTTATGAGAGTGAAGTGCCGGCTCAGGTATCGTCTTCATCCCAACTTTTTTTTTTACACAGTAAATACGTTCCTTAGAAAACTGAAAAAAAATCTTGTATAAAAATACATGCGACTATGGTAAATGGGGAGATATGTTCCACAACATTAAAAAATCGTGCAAGATGAAGAAACTCTAAATATCTTTCTAAGAAACCATCCGAAAAAGTAATAATAAAATCCGCGTTACATATTTATAAAAGAAAAACAATTCATGTTTATTACAAAAAGAAATTAAAATTAGAGTACAATGAAAATTTAGTGTATATAAATACATAAAGCATAAAAATTCAAATTGAAATTAGGAATGAAACTATACTAACTAACAACTATTCATCACTACTTGATATCAAGTGTGTGCCCGTTTATTATTAAATGAATAAAAAATGCCATCTTCAGTAGACGTGTCAGATATGTCGAGCAGAATTGTCGGCTTTGATTCAAATTCAGAATTTCATTCGTTATTAATGACCTTTGGGTTTTGTTGCTGTTGTTGTTACAAAGTCTGTTATATATATTAGAGACAGGTCATTTAGTTTCTCAAGTCTCTAGATATAATTCTCGATATCCTGCAATACAAAACTTAAGATTACGTTAGAATTTTAATCCAAGATCTATGTCAGGATTATGAGTAAGAAAATTTTGTTTCACATATTTGTAGTAAATTTGAATCAGCTGTTAAGGTATCCGACTACTTGCGAAAACTTTTTTTAAAAAAAATGGTGATATGGAGATTTTTTTGTGATATTTTAGATTTATTTAGCATATATTAAGAAAAAATCCTAAAATTGAAAACAGAAAAAAAATGTATTATTAAAATGGGAAAAAACTGGTAAAAATGTAACAAAAATTACATAAACCGGGCCCGCTCTGTACAAAAATTTTATGAATAAATTCTCAATTTTTCAATTTTGATATATTACTTTGTTATTCATGTTTGAAATAACTTTCAGGAGAAGAGATATTTTAATTTTTACAAAAACTAGAGTATTTTATCTTAAAGAATACATGAAATTGCTGAAAAAAACAGTGATTATATTCACATAAAGGACTGTAAATTTTGAAATAAAACAGTGATTGATAAATCTGAAGGTTAAAACACTTCTACTATTATACAGAAAATACATACAAAATTTCAGCCAATTATTTTAAAAACTTTTTAGGCAATCTCTGTCCTCGTCTTAGTTTTTCGAAAAAAAAAACATATTTCGAATAAAACGCATTTTAAAGTTTGACATCTTATGTAAAGTTATGGCATCTGCTTTTACAAAAACACTCGAAGTTTTTGCTCTAGTGAATAGAAAATAAAAAACTTGGTATTTTTGTAAAGCTAATAAGATGATCTGTAAAATGAAATCATAACAAAATTTGTCAATTTTTGAAAAAAATCATTATTTTAGGGTAGTCGGATACCTTAAAAGCTGAACTTCATCTTCGACTTCGTCATTATCGACTTTTTTTATTATCATATACTGTTATAAATTCAATCAAAGCGTCGTTATCCAAAAAGTATGAATCCCCCAATTTTTTGGTGGGGGGGGGGGGGGGGTCGTGCTAGAAATAGAAAAAAAGATTTGTGTATTTGAGAAAAATGCATTTCTGCTTTACTCAAGAAAGGAAACTAATTTTTTTAAATTATTAACTTAACAGTATTTACGCATCAAAGCAAAATTTTTTCTTATTCTCAAATCTAAACTCTTTCAAAAATACAGGGAGTTGAAAAACTACTTCGTAATCTACATTTTTTGTGCAATCTACAATAAACATAGATTAATTTTATTTTCTTTTTTTTGCACAAATTTATATTCACCGGTAAGTTTTATTGTAAAATATACTTCACTCTAATAATGATTCCGAAATATTGAAAATGAAATTCGTTTTGAATATAGTGTATTTTCAAATGACATAAATAACAAAAATATTTTTGGCCATGCCTATTTCTATACTTATCCATTTAAATGTTATAGATATTTTCTAAATTCGAAATTAATAATTATCACTTTTTAAGATAAAGAACTACAAAACAGAACTACAAAGCGCTTTAAATACTTAGTAACTGCGTTGTGATACTGAAAAACATCATTACATCTTATCCTGATCCACGTGCAAGCCAGGCATTCATTATTAATAATTATAAATTCATAATGAATAACATAGTGTTCTCAGGAATGGCAACGAAAAAATATCAGTTTTCAAAACCACATGAGCGTTGTAATTAGTACGAATTTTTAATTATGTTCAAGCAAAAGAAGAAAAAAATCTCCAATCGCTGTGATGTTTGTCGGAAAGACTCATTACTAAAGACTCTAATTAGTAAAGTATTTTGTTACTACAAGGAATAATTAATGCAAATAAAATGTATTTTTAATTAATCTTTAAAGTAATGTTTTTCACACTCGATCTGAGCAAAAGTGTATCGCCTTAGGATGTTGCGAAGGAAGATTAAAGAAAGAGTAGCGGACAATATCATTTCTTCTGTTAAAAAAAAAGTTTACTTGCTAATTATTCGAAATTTGTTTCACTTTTCTGCAGATTTGCATAAGAAATGAGAACGGCAATAAAAAGATTTTAAAGGCGAATGTAGTAGATGTTTTAATGATGATGCAAATTGCGAAATTTATTGCCAACTTACTTGTTTAATCGTATTATAATAAGGTTTGGAAAATTATAAGTCATAAACAAAATGATAAAAAAACAGTCATTTTAATAAATTATAGTTAAAACAAACTAAAAAAAAACACGCTTGTATAGTGAATTAAACTAAAATGTAAAAAAAAAATAATAATTCTCATTATTAGAATAAAATGATTAACGAGAAAATTATTGTCTTTGGGATAAAAGCGTGGGGTGCTCTATATCCAATGTTATAATTTCTTATACATAAGTCTTATTCCGAAATGCTGAGTTATAGTAAAAACGTAGTACAAAGCACCCACCGCTTTTACCACAATCACATTGATTTTTCTCGTTAATCCTTTTATTCTTATATTAAGAATTTTTTTTTTACCTTTTAGTTCAATTAACAATAAAAGCGTGTTTTTTTAGTTTTTTTAAACTATAATTTATTTTTTTCATTTTTAGTTCGATCTACAGTAAAAGCATGTCGAGTTTGACAGTTACAACATAATTTTTTTTTCACATGCACGAGTCATTTTTTTTTATTTTCATTTTCAGAAAAACTAGTCAATTGTTTATATTATGGCAAGAAATTGCTGTTACCCGTTTTCGCTTTTAGAGTTGTAACTTGAAATCTAATCAAAATCTGGAAATGGTATATGGAATTAGTCACCAAATTTAGAAATGATGTACGGAATCAGTTGTCAAATCTGGAAATCATTATTCCTGATTATCTTGATCAGGACAATGGAACAAAATTATGAAATTATTATATTGCAGTGCTTCTCAAACTTCCGATATTCACGACCCAATTTTCAATTATAATTTTCATCACGCCCCACCCCCTTAATGCAATAACAATGTATTGAATGTAGTAATAATGTATAATACTTTGACACTAAGGCTACACTACGACCTTAATTATAAATCGTGCAAGTTTTCAAGATAAGTATTAAATTTTGTATATAATTTTGTACATAAGCCCATGGAAAAAAAATCACTAGAAATTATCATTGTTCTTAACTTATGTTACTATTGATACTTAGTATCAAATATATTGTGCAGTACTGATGCATTTATAAGTATAGTATATCAGAATATAAATGTGTATTTTAAATTTTATTATGACAGAATGTATCTTGTTTTGCTTCCTTTTAATAAATTGATAAGTTTTTGAATTATTTTTTATTTTGATATGCTCGCACCCCTCTTTGTAGGTTATCACGCCCCCCTAGGGAGGCACGCCCACAGTTTGGGAAACACTGTTGTATTGCCAACGGTCCTTGATAAGTGTGCAAAATTTGTAATTAATTTGACCTTTTAAAGTGGGTAAAAATAGAGTTCAAAGATTCCGTTACATACAGCTGAAGCTAATAAAAGCGTGTTAAAAAGAAGAGTTATGTATGTTAACACATGTAAAAAATAGTATAAGAAACAAAATGTTTTATAATGAAATTGTCTTATTCTTATTTCTTTACAAAAAAAAAAATTAAAATTCCTAAGATGAAATATGAGTAACATAAATAACATAAACTATATAAGTAAATAATCCTTTTAAATGTTGTTTTTAAAGGGCATATTTAAATGTTTATCATTTTTGAAGGAAAATTGCCATTTTGCTTCTTATTTTCATGAATAAAAATTTAAAAATCATATACTCAAACAGTGATATATATTAATTCGCAGACATTAGTCATTAGTTTTGTTCTGTAAACACAGCTAAAAGTTATTAAAGATTCATACTGCTTTTGATGATGGTTTTTTTTGCTTATCATTAGAAAAATTCATAAGTTGTAAGGGTTAAGAGATTAAATTGCTGAAAACCACTTGCTGTGTCATGTTACATCTATGAATAGATAAGAGTGTGTCAAAAGTGATCTTTCAAAAAATTAAAAAAAACATCGTGGGCACATGAGTTTTTAAGAAAGAGAAATTGGAAATATTTTTTTTTCAATCACCAATAAAGTTTCCTATTCAAATAGTATGGTTTAAAGCTTAACCAATGTTATTTGAAATCTAATTTTTTAACAGATGATAATATATTTAAAGAGCAATAACTTCCTTAAGATTATGGAGCACACTTTTTTCATTCCTCTTGGCAATTACAAATACTCTAACTATACAAAAAAAAGCATTAAAAAATAAATAAAATATGAAA
The DNA here is from genome assembly GCA_019973955.1 of Trichonephila inaurata madagascariensis. NCBI lineage: Eukaryota > Metazoa > Arthropoda > Arachnida > Araneae > Nephilidae > Trichonephila > Trichonephila inaurata. Next base: position 79,171 of record BMAV01000527.1, on the reverse strand, counting down.
AGAAGTAAGGTATGCTCATATGAAAAGCACATTTCATTTGAAATACGAATTCTTTAGAGAAATTTTTTTTCCAGACTTCTAGAAAAAAAATTTAAATAAACGAAAAAAAAAGTCATCCTTTTTTCATCGA
>BMAV01000527.1:50010-78941 GCA_019973955.1 Trichonephila inaurata madagascariensis | reverse complement strand
TTCACTTCTTTAATTTTTGTTCTATTTTTGGATGTAGCATTTTAAGCTTTCTGCCATGAGGTTTAAATACCATTTGCTTTTCTAGTGAAGAATTTTGCTAAGTTTATTTAATTTAATTTTTTTTTGTCCAAAAAACTTTAAAGTTACGTAAGAAAAAAATTGCAATAAAAGTCATTTTTTGTGGTTTATTAAAAAAAAAAGAGATGTAAGGTTTTAAGCGAGAAGAAGCTGCAGCAAATCCAAATTTTATATAAAAAACAACGTTTTTTTTTATTTTACTTATTTTTTAATTGGCAAGTTACCGTTCAGTCTTTTAATTCTGATCTGAATTCGAAAAGTAATAATAATGTTCATAAAGTGTCAAGGGTATGAAACTTAATTTTCTTTCGTCACATACTTAACTAAGTTATTAGTACTTAAGTTGAATAGATAAGATCAAGAAATTCAGAAACTTTATCTTTTCTTAGGACTTTTACGAAATTATTTTATACAGATTTTCAGTATTTCTCTAACAGCAGAGATGTTTCAGAATCTTATTCTTCAGAAGATAACTTTCTTCTTTCTTTTTACCCAAATCATAACATCTTAATGATAAATAGTACTAGTTATAATATAAATTATACTTTTCGCGTCAAATTAAGTTGAATAGTTCGATATTTTTATAAAATCATATGTAGTTAATTTTACCTACATTAATATCATTAAAGGTCAACTTATTAACAACACGTACTCTTTCATTCAAAATGAGAATTCCAGAATAAACTTCCGAAATGTCTTCCGGAAAGTCATGTTTATCATATTTTTTAAAAAAAATGGAATAAAACCAAAAATAACTAAAATATTATTTTAAAATAAAAAGGAGGTGGAAATGAAATTAGTCTCAAAGGTTATAATTTTTTTTTTTTTTTTTTTTTTTTGTTCAATAGAGGGTTATTCATAATTCCCACTCTGATTTTGAAGCGCTACAATGAAAATATTAAAACAAATACAGCAAAAAAAGAAAGAATACAAAAACAGTCAAAGGTTTTTTTTTTTACAAACTTTACAGGTGTTTTATGTGTGTGAAACTATTTGCATGGCACACATACATCAATGCGATAAGTCCAGTTCCTGCTACATTCTACTCAACATGGTACTATGAACGTTTTTGGCTACACATATTATCCTTTCCGTATTGTTCATATTATCCAAAGACTTGGTCTTTTTCATGACCAATTTTTTATACTCCCTTTGCCATGTGATGTAGCAGAACTGCATGAAAGAATAACTGTCAGTGACGTTTAGAGTACCATGTTGAGTGGACTATCGCATTGAAATATGCATGACATGTAGGGATTGCAATACCGGAATACCGCTGTTTTGAGCCATTTGTACAGTTTTGTAATACCTGTATTCACAAGTTTAAATACCCTTTTTTTGGTATTTAATAGAAATTTTTTAAATTGTCTCTAATATATGTTCAGGAATCATCGACACAGCAAATTAGTATACGTTTTTCGTTTTTATGTCTCTCTAACGGGCGAAAGCGATTAGACTGTGAATATAAAGTTGCATCGTATAATCAAGAGAAGAGATAAAATATTGAAATCATCCAAGGAGGCGGGCCAAAACTATTCTATTACAGCTCAGAGCGATACTGCAGGCGCGCGGAATTCGTAGTCTGATATTCGTATCTGGGAAAATAAGGTTGTAGTGAAGAAAGTGCGTAATATTTCGATATTTTTTTTAATTAGGGAGTTTGTTATTCCTAAAGTATTTGCATATCATACTTCAAAGTTCATAATATTTTAGATTCATTATACAAGAACTCATAAATAATAACTCTTATTAATGAATAAGAATAACCTTAAAGAAAAAAAAGAAAAAAACAATTGATAATACTTTGGTTTCGTTTCATTACTTATATTTTGAAAAGAATATAGTGGCACAATGTAGAATTTCAAAAAAAGTGTCTAAAACATTTCTAAAAAAAATTTAGCACACCAAAATATAATACAGAAATCAACTATATCCAAAACCACATTTTACGAGAAATCGATTTATATGAAGATGAGGGATTTAGAAGTAAATACTTGGAAAAAGTATGTCGCGCATTGCTAACAGTACCACCAACTAGCGTAGCCGACTAAGCGTTTTCGACAGCTGGTAATTTTTGTATAAAATTACGTTACTTAATGCCAGTACTATTGATGCATTATGTTTTTTAAGGTCACATTTCAAAAATTTGTAATAGTACCACAGAGGGAATAGCGATATTTACACCTTTGTGATTAAAATAAATAAGATCTTCCTTTAATTTTTTGTGATTCTTAATTTACTGTCAAATGTTACAAATTATTTTTTGTGATATTACCGCTCTGTAATAAAACTCGCAAACAAAAAAAAAAAGAAAAACGCCTGTGTTTTCTTTCTATTTCTAAATTTTTTACAACTGGTATTAAAACCGGTATCAAGATCTAAAAAATACCACGATTACCGGTATTGAACTTTTGTTTCGATATTGCAATCCCTAATGCCATGTAACCAAAGTTTCACGCAAAAAACATCTGTAAAGTATGTAAATAAAAATTCGAATTGTTTCTGGGGTTTTTTCAAATGTCCTTTTTTTTTTTTTGCTGTATATGTCTTAGTTTTTTTTAACTATACCGCTTCGAAACCCGGAAGGAAGTTATGTACAACCCTGAGTAAATCGTTCAAAATTTTCTGACAAACGCTTACTTGTCAGATGTTTCATGAAAACCTCTAAGAAACTAAATATTCATCAACAGCGAAAAGTGTTCTAAATTATTTATTATTATTATTTTCTAAGCATAAATTGAACCTTAGTACATTAGGTATCCTGTAAGTCTATTTTTTTCCAATTAAGTTTGGAAATTATTTAAATCATATAAAATTACAATAAATTACACATATCCATCATGGTCTATAAACAGTTTCGACTAAGGAATTTTTTAACAGATTGTTTATATCTAGTGTTTTTTTATTTACCATTACGAAATATTCTTTAAAAATTTGCAAAAGTAAAACTGATTTAAATATTAAAAACTGCATTTTTTTAATCTTTTTCGAAAAGTAGCAATTTTTTTTACATCCCCCGATAAACAACTACGATAATCTAAATTCTATTTTCAATGTAAACGAACAATAAAAACATTTGCTTAGAAAGAGAAAAAACCTTTTGGTTTCCAATTAGTAGAATTAATTCCTTCGATTACTGATACAAGAAAAAATAAAGAATTGCATTTTTTTTTAATTGTATGTCCTCTGACGCGTACATTTTTAAGCAAAATTAATTATTAAGAATTAAAAAATGAACAGCACCATGGCTTTTTTTTTTGAGTTAAAGATAAGAAAATATTAATTTCTTAAGTCACGAACTTTAATTAGTACGAATATTTAATTCAGAACATGAGAAGATCTTAAAAATTTATGATTTCTGTTTGGGAGGATGAATTTTTAAGAACTTCGAAGAAGATATCTTGTAAATACAGTCGACTTTCGATAATACGAAGTTGAAGGGACCAATGAAAAACTTCGAATTATCAAGGGGGTAGGAAAAAACTCCCAAAACACATGAAAAGAAATTTGTTTCTAACACCTTTAAATTTGAAACTATGTAATAAAGCAGCAACTGTGCATATGCATAAAATTATTTTAAAGTATTTTTAAAAAATATGTTATACAGTATAAATATTATACAGAAGTTAAAAGTCTTGTATTCAAAGAATATATTTATATATTAAAAACAACTATTGAAAGAATACATACTGTGCATATTTAATTTTTTTGACGAAAAAATGTGTTATATTTTATTTTTGGCATTAAATATAACTTTGTCAATATACTTTTCTAGGATAAATGAAGCTTGAAAAATGTCCGCATCAACATGATTTTGTAGGAAAAAGTTGCGTAGTTTGTTTAGTGACACTCTGTGACAGGCTCATCGCGCTTTCTATTAATTTTCCTCTTGGGTTCTTTGGGGCCGAAAAAGGCAAATTCTTTCCAACCAAATCCATAAGCGAAACGCCACTATGCAAATTAGGAACCTTTTAAATAGCAGAAGTTTAGCGTAAGCGGGTGGCCTTTTAGGAAGTGATTATGCGAGTCTGAGTTTAAACGCGTACGCTGGAGCAAGCGGATATTCCAGCGTCAGCTATCCGTGAAAGTGCGTTCAAGTAAGGTGGATACCATTCCACGCGAGATAAGAGGATGATGATGATTGATTGATTTTTTTGGCGCAAGAGCCAAGTTTAGCTATACTGCGACACACATTCATTGGTGTTTACAAAAGATAGTAAACCCCTTGGGAAAAGGAAAAGATCACTAGGGTATCTCGGGATTGTGACACCCGTACTCACCTAAAGAAGGTGAGCCCCTGAGGGAGCGCGAGATAAGGAATTTACCTCGAAGATTCGAGAGGTTTGCTGCTACCAAGGATATAGAGGTAGGACTGCTCTACTAATTATTAGGAACTGTGTATAAACAGAGGTTAGGTGTAAGTGGTAAAGTAATTATAGTGGTCAGGATCGCGTTTATTTGGTAATACGTATTGTGTGTTTTCTCACCTCAGATCCGCTAAGTTAAAATATAAATATTATCGTTGTTAGTGCTTAAGTTAAGATCTTAATAAAGAGATATTATAATTATGGCAACGCCTGGTTCTTTATTCATTCCCACACCCCTAGGTTACGAAGATAACTTAGAAGTAAGGCATCACCCACGGCATCACTCTAGCTTCTGTCAGAGTTATCGGTGTGAGCTCCGATGGTCATCAAAGGGGCTACGTTACAGGGAAGACAAGCAGTGACTGTACAACACAAAACATATAAGCTCCAACCTGTTTGCTACATGACTCTACATGATAGTGAGTGTTTGAATTGTCGAGAGTTTTATAAGATAACTACTTCGAACTATTGCGTGTTGTATGCTGACTAGCCACAGAAATATTGAGCGAACTGAAGCGTATTGTTTTAGTTCGAAATATCAATAGTTTTTTTTCTCTAGGGGTTGTGAGCATATACTTCGAATTAGCGAGATGTTCGTATTATTGAAAATTTAAATTAGCGAGAATTGAGTGACTGTATATACAAAGAACAATTATTGAAGATGTAACTCCTAGCCACTTAATTTTCGAAATAATATCTTTACTATAAGTACAAGAAAATGCCTTTATGATGTAAGAGACTGCTGCTTAAAATTATAATATAGAAGAGATACTAGGAAAAAATATCAACAGTTTCATACATTCGGTAATCAAAAATATAAAAGAGTTTTATTTATATAAATATCCATCGATCTTTAGATTAAAAGTATTCATTTCAGCAGATATTTTAACCTCAACCTTATAACAGCAATGAACAAAAATTGAAATGCATGACTCGGGTTGATTGATTGATTGAATATTAACGTCGCACTGTTCAGCTACACGAGGGCTTTTGGCGACGGACCACGTAATTTTGAATCATGGTCAAGTGACGTGGACGACAACTGAGCTGGCACCCCCTCTCCTAACTACCACATCACACCAACGGGAGGACGTTTCAGCTCTCGACAGATTTAACGTGAATCGCTGCCCTACACGGCGGGACTTTAGTGGTACTGGGCTCGAACTCGTAACAAGGCAAGCCACGGTCCGATACCTATACCACTCGGCTACCGCGGTCATGCATGACTCGGGGAAAAAAATGTAAATAGTAGTACGATGGATACATCATGATCATCTTAATTGCATTTTAAATCTTGCTACAAAAAATTACTTCCCATAGAATGAGGTCTTTTTTTATGTGGTTAATTAAACTCAGCTTCAAGATCCTATCTTTGAATGGTGTTAATGTTTAGTGGACGTAGAACAGAAAATTCGAGGCTGACACTAAGATTTAGAAAATGTAATTTATAAACATTGTTTTAAGGTATTCGACTACGTTCAGAACCATGATTTTAAAAAAAAGCGCATAAATGGATAATTTTCATGATATTTAGTATCACTTAGATTAGAATACATGTATCAAATTGTTTTAAGGATATTATAATAAAAAAAATGATTTAAATACAATATTTTTTTGGCGAAAAAGTAACTTGGAATAAGCCATTTTCAAAACGTTCTCCTTTTATAAAAAAAATGCTTCTATAATAATAATATTCTGTGTGTGTGTGTGCTTTTATAAGGTAAAGACTTCTCCAGAGAGTCTGAACTAGCATTTTTGAAAAAATTCACATTATTTTCAAAGATAACACCAATTGAAATAATTTTATCGGCGTTTTTTTCTTAAAATTTCTCCCCTCTGTTGTAATAAAATATGGATAAATCCACTTCTAAGTTATATATTTCAAAAATTCTAGTTGAGTCTCTGTACAGTGATCTGAGACATATACAGGCAAAATATTATTATAATAGAAGCATTTTTCATAAAAGGAGAATATTTTGAAAATGGGTCATTCTATGTTCATTTTTTGTCAAAGTATTATACTTAATTAATTTTTTATTCTAATAATATTCTTACAACAATTTTGTATACGTTTTCTACTCTGACATTAAATATCATAAATATTATCCATTTATAAGCTTTTGAAAAATCACGGTTCCGAACGTAGTCGCGCGCGCGGATACCTTAATAGACATATTTCCAACATTAAAACTTAAGTGTACCAAAACTTAACGTTCAGTTACTTAATCGACCAAATTTGAGCGTGTGCGTGCACACGTTAAAAAAACAACCCTTATGTTCATAAATATAACCAATTCTTTTAGAAAGTACAATATTTACTCTCGAATCTAAGTCACACTTTTCTCCCAATGTTAATGCTACTGATGATCGGGTGCGGCTTAGAATCGAAGGGAAAAAATCCGGTTGAATGGAGCAGTTAGAGATCATTAAAGGTTCCTGGTTGTATTTAACAGTTTATAACACAGGTAAAAAATAACTTCTTATTCACTTCATAGTAGTTCTCATTTTAAATTTACTCTTTCGTAAAACTGGATATCGATAAACTATATTTTACACTATTTTTCATTTTTCACAAAAACTTGAGAATTCGGGGTGCTGCTTAGATTCGAATAAATACGGTAGCATTGAAGTTTTTAAATGATAGGAAGTTCTTTAAATTCCTGGTTTATTAAATAGGGGAGAAAAGCATTTAATTAAAGAAAAATTATATTTAACAAAACAGTCAATAAATTAATAAAATAGAGCCTAATAAATTGAAAAGAGAATATAAGAAATATAAATAAAATGTATGACCTGTGCGTAAGTTAAAACTTAATTAAAATTGCAAATTCTTCAAAGTTGAAAGAGTTTTGTTACGTTTCAAAATGCAATGCACAAGAATTACTTTCACATAAAATAAATAAAGAACCTTATTTCGAAAATCATTAAGTACAATTTTTTATACTTTTGTATTGGTCATTGAATGAAAAAATGAAATAATTTGTTTATTCATTCCTTTTTAGTCTTGACGAAATTAGAATAAATGAATTTTTGCTTCTTTTCCGTCTTCCAAAAGCTTAACTTATTTTACTCGTATAAGTTTTTACTACAGTTGTTTCTGTTTTTTACAGTTGTTAGGTTTTGTTAATTTAAGTATTTTTTTCTTAAATATTATTATACACACATTTATTTTAGTTTATCTGTGGTCGTAAACTTCGGTGAAGGTAATCCTGAACAACGTGTTTTAGTTCTGATTCCTATAATGACATCCTTGTAAGATAATGGAAGTTGTTGCACTTTAAAGGGAAGTAAGATCCAGAAAATTCTCATGAAATGTGATATGAAAGTTAGGAAAGAGATATTCAAGGTGTGACAGTTAAAATCCCGGACTGCGCATACCATAGGAGTTAGTCTTGGTGTGAAGGAGCGGGCATAGAATATAGTTGGTATTGATCCTTCTACGGCTGTTGGGATATTATTCCATCCTCTATCTAGTTCAGTTTTTTTTTTTTATCTTTGTTTGAGTAATACGTCGTGTTGAAGTGCCGCGATCTCTATAAATTTAAAAATCGCATACTGCGCATACATTTGAAATTCCTCGTGAAAAAAAAATGAATTCCAACTTAATGTTTTAAATTGTTGAAAGAAGTTTTTGGAGATATATATACAACTGCATTTCACTTGGTCAAAACATTTAATGGCACAAACGATTTTCGGATGGTCGGGAGGCTTTTATGAATTATAAACGTTCTGGTCGCCCTGTGTCATCAAGAACTAATAAAAACGTTAAAAAAAAATTAATGAAAATGTGCAAAAAGACCAAAGTTTGAGTGTTCCGATGATGTCAGATATTGCGAACATTGACATAGAGACAATAAGGAAAAATTTTGGCCGAGAATTTGCATATGGGAAAGTTTGCTCAAAACTTGTTCCTAAAAATTTGATCAAGACAACGTCACGGTGCACAGTGCGCTCTCTGTAAAACAGTTCTCGGTAGACAAGTGCATAACTGTGCTCAAGCATCAACCGTATTCGCAAGATCTCGCCCCATGCGATTTCTACTTACTTCTGAAAGGGAAAAATGCATTGAAAGGAACAAGTTTTTAATCTATAGATGAGGTGAAGGTAAAAGGGGCAGACTTACTGAAGATGGTGACAACTAATGAGCCACAGCACTGCTTTGAACGGGGGCGCGGTAGCCGAGTGGTATAGGTATCGGATCGTGGCTTGCCTTGTCACGATTTCGAGCCCAGTACCACTAAAGACCCGCCGTGTAGGGCAGCGATGCACGTTAAATCTGTCGAGAGCTGAAACGTCCTCCCGATGGTGTGGTGTGGTAGTTAGAAGAGGGGGTGCCTGCTCTGGTGTTGTCCATGTCACTTGACCATGGTTCAAAATAACGTGGTCCGTCACCAAAAGCCCTCGTGTAGCTGAACAGTGCGACGTTAATGTTCAATCAATGAATCACTGCTTTGTACGGTGGAAAACTCTTATGCAGCTATGTATTGATAGGGAAGGGTATTAAAGGTACTTGTACATTGTTTTCAATAAAACTAATTTGTAAGAATAAAACGGTTACTTTAAAAAATCTCAATGGTATCACTCAGGTGTTGTCATCGGCAGCTGACATTGGGGTTTGGGATTATGATGTTCATTTTTAATATTTCTCGCATTGCTCTACAACACAACGTTTATTTCAACACCATTTTCATTCTCATAAAGCAAAACACATTCTTTCACAAAAGTATGCCGAACAATCAGATTAAATTAAGTTTAGAAATCGTACTTCAAACAAGTAATATAAAAAAAAATTAAGTCAATTCCTACTTAGAAAAGATTCCTACTACAAGGAAAAATTTTATCTTAGCTACTTTTTATTAAATAGTTACAATTAATATAAATATGTATATACATATGACAGAATCACAACATTAAGTGGTAATTAATTTTTATTAATTATCATTGAAGTATCGTATTGTCATCCAAAACAATCGCGTATATAAAATTTCAGTTCAACTGAATGTTTTAAGACATGAGAAAAAAAATCTTTTCAAGTTTTGACACAATGTTCGCTAAGTCGCCAAAAATGATTCCAACTTGTCTCTGTGATATTTGTAATTCTTTAAATAATTAGTTTTAATCAATTAATTTTTATTAATTATAATTAAATTATTGTATTGTCATCCAAAATAATTATGTATATAAAATTTCAGCTCAATTGAGCGCTTTAAAATGTATTTTATTAACAATTGAAAATTCCACCAAAATAAATAAGTAAATATATATATATATATCGAGAGAAAGAGTGTGTGAGCTAATAGTAGGAATTGAAAAATATATTTGCAATCTCATTTCAAGTAAAGAAGAAGAAAAAAAGAAGATGTGACTAATGTATTTCTTAATGATTGTGTATAAATTTTAAATGCACTTAATATTGATATGAGAAGAAGTAAATTTTAATATATATAGTATTCGGAATTAAAATCTTATTTAAAGCTTCACATTATTTTTGGGGGAAATGTTAATCATTCTTTTATTCATTTTTGAGACATCCGATTATCAATTGGAAAATAAGTTAAATCTTTTAAACTGGAAGTCTTTATCTTTGATTCCATCTTTTGCAAATTTTTTTCTCAAAGAATATTGATTTAATTTAAAAATTATACATATGCCACGCTATTAGGAGCCCATTAACAATTCATGTTTCTTAGGAAGTTCATTTTCCATTCGTAGTTAGTAAAATTTTTAGTGGAAGCTCTTCTGTTACTTTACATCTGAGGTATACAAAGACAAAGGGGGAAAAAAAAGAAAAAAAATCGACTTTTGTAAAACAAAAAAGAGTTGCAAGCATGAGACCCAAAAAAGAGAAATCGTGAGACCGAATTTACGAATCACTGATAAAAAAAAAGTATCCAATTTGAACGAAACTGTAAGTATTCCTTAAAAAAATCACATTTTGAGTAAACGGTAATACATTAAAGGAGGAAATGTCATTTCTACAACCCTTAACACCACTGAATTTTTTGTAAATAACTTTTTTCTTCTCTTGGCATCTACAAAAAATCTGACTTTGCAAAAAGCGCAAACAGCATGAAAACTGAGAGTTGCAACATTAAGAAAAGCGAATTACGGCTACACGAACAGTGTACTTCTGTAACACGAAGCCTTCCAGTCAAAACATTTTTTTGTTGTTGTTGTTTGGAGCCTGCCCTTGGAGGGGAAAACTTAAAAACTCAAATTTTTTTTTACCTCTTATTGTTAAAAAGAGCCGATCGTAAAAACTTCTGCTTTCTGTTCGAGAATGTGGGTATTAAAATTCCCTCTTTTGTTCACTTTCGTTAACTTTGTACTTTTATTTCGTTTTTCAGTTTTAATGAACTTTTTAAGTGCTTTAGTATTATTTTTAGATAGAGTTTACTAATGAAGTACCAACTAAGTAACTTATTGTGTTTTCTTTTTTTAATTCCTACTATTAGTTCACAACCTTCCTATACATATCTTGTTCAAATTTTCAATCGTTAATAAAACATATTTTAAAGAGCTCAATTGAACTGAAATTTTATATACGCAATTATTTTGGATGACAATACAGTGATTTAATTATAATTAATAAAACTAATTGATTAAAATTAATTATTCAAACAATTACAAATAAAGCGACGTTGGCATCGTTTTTAGCGACTTGGCAACCATTTTGGTGACTTGTGTCAAAATTTGTGTCATTTTAAAGTGATTTGTGTCATTTTAAAGCGCTCATTTGAAGTGAAATTTTCTAGGCATGGTTGTTTTGGGTGACAATACGATAATTTAATTATAATTAAAATTAATTGACTGAAACTAATTATTTAAAGAATTATAGATACAGCCACGTGTTGGCTTAATTTTTAGCGACTTGGGTCAAAAATTTGCAAGATTTTTTTTCCTCACGTTTTAAAGCATTCAATTGAACTGAAATTTTATAAATACGATTGTTTTAGATGACACTACGATACTTTAATGATAATTAATAAAATTAATTGCCACTTAATATTATGATTCTGTCATATGTATATACATATTTGTACTAATCGTAATTATTTGATAAAAAGTAACTAAAAAATAAATTTTCTTTGTTGACCTAAGTAGGAATTGACTTAAACTTTTTTTTATATATTACTTGTTATCTTAAGAGCGTTAAAACCTTATATAAAATAATTGAACAAATCATGCAGAAGTTGTTTCGCTTAGTGTTATACTAACAACCTATAACGCAGGTATGCATTTAATTTTCTAAATATCTTTATTAATTTTTTCAAGTCGTTAATTCGAACAATTTTATAATTATAAATCAAGCATTCAAAATCTATTAAGGTAATTATAGAACTGTTAATTTCCTATTTTATGTGTAACAGAATGTTAATTTTTATAAAATAATAATGTTAATGTCAAATAATTTTATGTTTTAATTTAGTAATATATTCCTCCTAGTTTTGTTTCCAGAGAATCTGTCACAACATTATTAGAAAGAATCATTTAATAATATGATTTAAATACTAATTTACATCAAATTTTTAAAAATATTTATTAAAATGTTAGTAATATTAGTGCATCTCCTTCATCAAGCTGTTATATTTTTGAATTAAATATTTTTCAAAATTTGAAATTGTATCCCAAAGTCTTTTCAATACTAAACAGCTAATACTACAAACACACACTAAATATCTAATCAAACGGAATATGAAATTCTTAGAGTTAAATAAAAATTAGAATTAAAATGTTCTTGTAATTCGATCCATTCCGTTTCTAATGAATCGTCACATTATACGTAAATACGATCAAATTGCAAGTAGTATGAGTTGAATGTTTCATACACTAATTTGAAATATCAATATTAGGATCTCATGTTTAAATATTTTATACGAATGACTTCAAAGAAAAAAAGTACGACAGCGTAAATACCCAAAGAAATTATTCATGCCATATTCTCACAGATCATTTATATTCTTAATTATGAAAACTCATCCTCTAAAAAAATCTTTGGTCGCATTATATAAGACATGGATATGCGGAAACATTGCAGAAGAATATGAGAGAGAACTTTAATAACTAAATCAATTTAAATAACACGATTATATGATTTAAAAATAATGAAATCATAAAAATTTTTTTAAAAGTTATAACGTTTCCGAATTTTGATTGCTGTATAAATATTTAGCGACACATTCTTCAAAATATAAAATTCTTTGTCATTTTTTTCTCCTTAGGGATCATTCAGTAATGTATTAAAAGAGATATAAATCCATTCCTTTCACTACATTTAGGATTCTCTTTCTATTCTTCATAGCAACAGCAAGAATTCTAATTTTTCAAAAAAAAAAAAAAAAAAAATTCTAGTAGCATGAAAAGTTAGTTCAGTCCACATGAGCAGCGTACTTCTTTAGAAATGCAAAGACTCAATACAAAAAAAATTTTTTGTCTTGGGAAAAAAAAAACTTTAAGGAGGAGACTAAGCCTTTTTTCGCAACGAAAAAGAACAGAACGTAGATTTCCTGCATTCCATTTGAGTGTATATGCATTAGGATTTCTGTTTTTTTTTTTTTTTTACTTCAATCTCCATACTACCATTTAGTTTCGTTGTCTTAATGATTAGAATGATTGGAGCTCTTTGGCACGATATTTACATTGAATTTACTTTACTAATGAGGTACAACAAAGTAGCTTGTGTGCGGAATTCCTTTTTTAAACAGAATCTTGGAATTAAAAACATAGTTTATCTAAAAGATGCATTAATGTATTTTTATGTTTGGTAAGAGAAAAAATAAATTGTGTAAAGAAAAATATTAGGGTAAAGTTGGACTAAAAAAGCGCTTCCATTTTCATATTTAAATTAAATATGAAGTTCTGGATGATACAGCATATAACTCAGTAAGAGATAATTTAAATTTTATTGTTCAATTTTTTTTTTTTTGTTCTTGATGCGTAGAAAAATAATTGCACACTTCTTCCCCCAAAAGAACACTTGCATTTCCTAAAACCATTTGTATTTAATTTACTTTAAATTAAGCATTAATTTTTTCACATTCAGGTTACTAGATTTCAACGTATATACATGCGTTACATTTTGTTTTTCGCACTATTATTTATAATTTACTGTTCTTACACAAATCCAATAATTTGTAAGACTTAAGAATGGCATGCATTGTCATCTCTGCCACAGAGAATTTTTGAGAAATACTCTTGATAATTTTAAATTATTTTTAACAAATTTAAATCATATAGTTGCCATATAGCATATAGTTGCCATAGTTATTCCATATAGTTGCAAAATCCGATGTTAGTATTGAATCTTCTATAGAATATATTTTAGAACAAAGTATATTTTATTATAAATGCAATAATTTAAAGATTTGGCTAGTTAAAAATATTTAGGAACTGTTAAACACAAACATTGAGCAAATATTAAAATATTCTTAGTTAAATTTTTTTAAAAAAAATTAAAATTCATGAATTTTAATATTTTTAAAAGATTCACAAATATTTTGAGCCAGTAATCTAAGCTAGTGTCTGTGACCCCAAATGCTGTCGCTCGACTTGCTGCTGGGTCTCCAAAAATTTTGGGAGTTTTTGTTATACAGTTTGTCATAAATAACTTGTCTGCCATTAACTAATAGTGTAACACATTGTATCCAAAATATAATCAGGATAAGAAAATACATATAATAAACTTTTCAACTTAAAGTAAAACCATTTATTTTATGTTTTGCACATATTTCTGTTCGTCAAAGGCTCTACATATGCGAGACTCTAGTGTTTTATTAACACATGCGCAAGCTTTTTAAAAAATACATATAATAAACTTTTCAACTTTAAATAAAACCATTTATTTTATTTGTTTTGCACATATTTCTGTTCGTTAAAGGCCCTATATATGCGAGACTAGTGTTTTATTAACGCATGCGCAAGCTTTTTAATTAAAACGTAACGACAGGCCTCGTTGGTTTCTAAATGTCAACCTTTCTATTTGAATTTTGTTTTTGCGTTGTCTTCCTTTAACTCAAAAATGCTTATGGAAATTGCTTATGCTGTTGGTAATAAAAAGTAAAAATCTCAGAAGTAAATTCAAAATGACTACGCTGAATAAAAAGATTATGCCTCATGTATAATTTTTCGTGTACTTTTACATTATATTATTTTTTTTTATTTTATTACTTAATTAAAAATTTTATATCGTTAAATTCAGATTAAAAACTTAATTGTGGATATTTATTATCACAAAACAATAATGTTCTACAAATAAAACAAATATAAGAGTACACAAGCGTTTGTAAACTGCGCAAGGCTTACAGGGTTGTACAAAAATATTGTTTGTACCCGAAGAGTTTGAGAGAATCCCTGATCTAAGCTAAATTCACCCATGAATGGTATTAGGAAATCAATATGATAGCACGCAATCTGTTACCTGACGTGTGTATCCTGGTTACGTAAAAATTATCTCTTTTCACACACCCATCAGAAATTACATGTTTCATAAATTTCAAAAATTCCATAGTATATCTTTTGATCATAATTTAACAAAGCTTCAGTTAAGGAATTTTATAATGTTCATAGAGTTAAATTATATTTTCTTTAATTAGAAGTATTATACTGTTCGAAATAATTGGAACAAGCATGTTTTTCTTGTTTAAGTTGATATATGGTTACTAGTGATGTCCCGAGCCATCTCAAATCCATTACACTTGCCCTTTGATAGTGAGACAGATCGACTTTGACTATAGTTTAGTCGTTTTAGTGTATCAAGAACTCAGTTTTGAACCTTTCCGTGGGGCAGCTGGTAATTTCAGTTTTGCGTTTTGTATAACAAACGTTATTTTTACTTGTTCAAAGATGGATATTACTCCGAGGAACCCTTCTAAAATCACTCTTAATGAACACATTTTTATGACTGTGAGAAATATAGCTGTGGTAGTTGGGTGTGATCAAATTAAGTATTTCAAGAATTTTAAGAATTTTTCAAGATTCTAGACCATCGTCTTTAAAAAGAAAAGAAAAATGTGGGGGCGAGAGTGGAAAATTACTCCAAGAAATGATAAAATTTTAATAAAAAATAGCAAAATAAATACAAACACAGACCTTTGAAGGGATTTACTGGATAATGGTGCTAAAATGAGTACCTCATCTGTACGAAAAATGCTTCTAGAAGGTGGCCTTAAAGCAACAAGACAGAGGAAAAAGACTATTTCTAACTCAGAAAATGATGAAAAAACGCTTAGCATGGGCTTAAGAATACCGAACATGGACTGTTAACGACTGGAAGAAAAGGATTGTCAGTGATGAAATTAATTTGTGCAGGGATACAAATAAAGTGTTGTTTGACGAAAGTGAAGTTGAAACTCTTTGTTACCAGATCATATCCAAGAGACTGTAAAACTACCTTTTAAACAAATGTTTGGGTTTTTTTTCACAGCAAATGGCACTGGAAGCTTAGTTTCTCTTAAATGCATGATAAATTCTGTCAAATATATAAAAATATTACGTTGTAGCAGTGCTTCTCAAACTTTCAATACTGGTGACCCACTTTTCAATCATAATTCTTATCGCGCGCCCCCTTATACAAAAATAATGTATTGAATACAATAATAATGCACTTTGACGCTAAAGCTACAATCCGATTTTAGTCATAAACCGTAAAAATTAATAAGATAAGTATAGTAAATTTTGTATATGTTATTTTTAAGTAATTGATATTTTAAATAAATTTCTTTTAAGTAATAGGATAATTATTATGTTATTTTTCTTTCTCTAATTATTAATTTGGAACAGATAACAAAATCTGATGGCTGCTTTGAAGACTAAATATAGATCACAACTGAATATAGAAAAAGGACCCCCTGAGTGTCAATTTCCAATCGTAAATCCTTTGAAAAACTTTGCTGCTAATGCTTATTATACTTGCTCTTAATTTAGTATTAATAAATTAGTTATTAAATACCTTTTGCAGCACTGATACATTAATAGTATACTGGCTATACACTCTTCACAAGAGTTCATTTTTTAAAAAAAATAAAATATTATTCTTGATATAAAAGCTGAATTGTAAGGAAAGTAAACCCAAATGCGCGACAATGTTTACAAAAATGTAAAATGATTTTCTTTAATGAATGCTCATATTATGATTAGTTTTAAGCAAACTGTAATTTTAAGCCTCGCGGAATGAGGATTTAAAATTATAGTTTGAGAAACGCTGCGTTGTAGGGTAGTTTCATTCATGAAAACGTTTGATGGAACACTTCAACATGACTAGGCCCCTTGTGACAATTCGAACTTGGGCCATGATTTTATGCTAAAAATAAAATAAAAGTGCTCGACTGGCCAGGAAATTCTTAAGATTAAAATCCTATTCAAGACTTATGTCATATTTTAAAGAATCGTTTTGTTAAGATGAATTGCACGGTGATTGAGCAAGTGATAAAAAGGGCTATACTAGCGTGTTTCCTCGATGATGAAACTAAGAACATGTGTGCTACTCTAGTGGAGTCAGAAGACATGTTGAATAGGTCATTTATGCTAAAGGAAGACATACTCCATTCTATTAAACAGATTTTTCACTCTATTTGAGGCATGTAATGATAAAAAGCTAAGGTTTGAAGGAAGGAAGATTCAATCTGAGTACCTTCCGTTTCGAACGCTAGTACTTTATCGATCACGCCAAAACGATCGTCTTCGCGTAATGTTTAGTGCTTGTTTTTTTATATAGATATCACACCGACACATTACCCCCATGTCATTGATTCGGCGAATAGGCGAACGAACGATACCATATTTGTGGCGAGTATATGAGCAGCTGCGTCACTTTGTGGGTTGTGTCATCGTGCGGGATGACTTGAGAATTGCGTCACTTGTGTGAGACGGCTTTGTAGAGTGACGGCATATTTGCGTCAATGTTTGACGGCTTGATTGCGTTTGTGGTGGATAGATGGCGCCACAACTGCGGCGCGGGAAGGGTGTGGTTCGTTTGTCCGGCCAGTGTTACCAATGAAGGAAAGAAGATTCGATCTGGGTAACTCGAACGCGAGTACTTTATCGATCACACCAAAACGACCATCTTCGCGTGATGTTTAGTTCTTGTTTTTTTTAAAAAAGATATCACATCGCCACAGGTTTAAGAAAAAATAATTTCTCTTCTATTTGTTCCAATTAATTCGTAAAGTATAGTATTTGGAAAGAAATGTGTAATATACAAAGTTCAAATTCTAACGAATTATTATTTTTTTTTCTCTTAATCTATTTTCAAATTTATAAGAATATTTTCTATAGTCTTTAATTGGAAATGCAATTTAATGAAGGCACAAACACATTTCACCATCAATATAATATGGAAAAAAAACATAAATTAATATGAAAGTAAAAAAAAAAGGATATCAACGAAAATTACCCGATTAATGCAATAAATGTATTTGCTACATTCTAATTAATTATTAGCTATACATACTTCTCTATAATTAATAATTAAGAATAAGTTACTCTGTATTTGTAGCTAATAAAATTAGGGGAAAATGCCATTTTCCATAAAAACGTGCAAGTTAGTATAATTGTTTAATTACACAAGAATTATAAGATTTCGACTCCCGCTGATGTTAACTGATCTGTGTATTATTGTAGTTAATTTATTACCGTGGAAAAATTCATTAATATGTAATTATGAATTTTTAAATCATAGTTTTTAACATTTGGTTTAGCGAAGAGCGTGTGAATTTTATTTAGTCACAAAAAATCAAAGAAACAGTTATTAAATAGCCAAAATGATTCAATTAACATATTATTTGAGATGTTTTAACGATCTTATATTTGTACTAGTATTAAATAAAAGTCAGCCAAAATATTTTTCTTCAAATCATACACTTTCAAAAGAGTACTTTAAATTTGAGAAATTAATAGAAAAAAAAACACGAGAAAAATGTAAATAAAATTATAAGCTACTGCATTATAAAAGTTTGTTATCAAAATAAAAAGTATAATTACTATAAGTTTATGTTGTGTTGAATCTTGATTGAATTTCAATTTTGATTCATTTTATTTTTAGTACAGCAAATTGTCGGCATTAATTTAACTAGTAAAGCAGTAGCCTTGTGGCAGAATCGATAAAAACACCTTTTAAAATAATAGTTGCTGCTGCACTTTAGAATAACAGTACCCGAAAAAAGGGATACTAACATAAGTAAAAGGAGGTATAGGTCCAAAAGAAGGCATCCTCTTATAAGATTAGTATTAAGATTAGAGTTACCAATAGTTTACCGTGTAAATTAATTGTGACATTGATTAAGAAACATAATCATAAAAATATAAAAATATTACTATAAGATTAAGAGTCGTTTAAATTTTCCATGAAATAGAAGTCAATGCTTTCGATTCTATTTTGATGAC
This sequence comes from Trichonephila inaurata madagascariensis, assembly GCA_019973955.1. Lineage (NCBI taxonomy): Eukaryota > Metazoa > Arthropoda > Arachnida > Araneae > Nephilidae > Trichonephila > Trichonephila inaurata. Next base: position 60,117 of record BMAV01000527.1, on the reverse strand, counting down.
ATTTAAACAATCGGAAACAGGAAGTATAAATTATTTGGAACAAAAACAAAAGTATTTATTTAAAACTTAATAAAAAGTACTCTTATATATGAAATTTTTGAAATGAGATAGCTGTTAAACTTCTGAAATGTCAGAAAAAAGATTTGTGGTTTCAAGTATCAAAAAAAATTCCTTTTTTTAATTTTCAGTTGCAATTTGGTTCCTAATTTGTATATCATATATCATTTAACTAGTCCTCTAAACATCATTTAGTATGAAATAATAATTTCTTTATACTCATTTTTATTCCGGTATATTGCAATAAAATAATTAAAAGCGTTGTAATTCTTAAAAAGATAAAATTTATGTGATGTTTACAGATTATATTTGTAAATACGCGGTGCAGTGTATATATTACGCTTTTATATCACAATATTAAAACTACAATTCTCTACGTATATTCTCTAATGATATAAAACGGTAGAAATTTTGCTGTAAAATTGTCTTCTCTTTTCCTCAGAAATTCTAGTTCTTCATTGAAAACTACAAAACAACTAGACAATGCCCTTCGCCATTCACCATTCCAAGTAAAAAAAAAGAGAAAAATATTATTGATTAAACTTCGAAACACAGATTTTCCAGCCTGTTCTAAAGACTTTTGTAATCTTTTGAAAGATTCTCAAGCGTATTTTTTTCATATAGTCATCATTTGGTTGACTCATTGATCGTACTATTGACTTATTGCTTAATGCTGGAAGTATGGATATTATTCAGACTATCTTTGAAATATATTATTTCATTGCATTTCTATAGTATGTCCATGCAAAATAGGGTATTTACGTTATCCAGAAAATTTTTGGAACAAAACCATGATTTTTTTTTTACCCTAACATTTAACGTTTTTGTCAATAACTTGAATATTTAGCACTTAAAAATACCATTTTACATCAGCAAAAAGTTATTGTATACTTTATACTTGAAAAATCGCAGGTAAAGTTTTATGTATTCATGAAAATTTTTATTTTAGAATCAATTGTGACACTCAAGATTTTTTTTTTAATTTGAAAGATTAAACTTTTTGCAAATATTAATGGTTGTCGATTATTTTGTTGTCAGTTCCAATTTCAAATATTTAGTTTAAATTTTTTAAAATTTTTAATCCCCTCTCTAGTATCACTTTAAATTGTGCAGCAACTTTTCAAATGATCCCCATTTTTTTTTTAAAATTACTCTACATGTAGAACATGCATCTGCAAAAACTACTCTACATTGGCGAAATTTTTGAAGATTGTTAACCTTTTATAATCAAAAAATTCTAAACCGAAGGGGAACAACTACAAATGAGGGAATTGATTTCTGTCACATATCTGTGGGGAATGAACGAAAGGAAAAATACGCGTGTGTGTGGATAACGTATAATTCCAAACATAAACCTATCTGTGCATAAACGGAGTGTCTTTCTTTTTAAAAAATTAACCCTAAGTCTAAGCCTGTACTTAAGTTGAATTAAAAAAAAAATCCCGCAAACTTGAAACATGTCATCATGAGGGCTTAAATGTCCCCAAGCGGGTAAAACAGGTGAAATGTTTTCCAACCAAATTGCTATTTAAAGTAAAACGTCAGACGCCAATGACGATAATTTTATTCTGGTAACCCTATTTGACTTTAACACATTTTTCCTTCATTTATTTGTTATCATGTACACTATTTGTCCTAGTCATGCTTTCTGGGCCATTTTTTTATTTATTTATTAATGTTGTTTGGAACATGAGTGGGATGAGAAATTTGTATACGGGCACGGGATCATCAAACTATGTTTCATCCTCTGACGAAACTCGATGTTTCATTCTCTGACGAAATTCGATGCTTCATTCTCTGAAGAAAAACATTCGACATGATGATCATATACAATGAAACATTCCATTGAGTGAATATAAATCTTACGAACTATTCGGAAAATCAGATTCTGGGATTGACTTTTAGAATTAAAAACAAATAGCCATAGAAAGTTAAATGATTAAAATCTGTTGCACATGGCTAATGAAAAACGTTAAAAATCATTTTTCCTAAACTACATTTTTTTTTCGTGATTAGAAGATCCGTTAATCACCAACCCCCTTATGTTAACTTTAAAAAATGTCCCAAAAATTATTTGCTTATACGCGGAAATATGCAGTATGTGCTTAAAACCCGTATTCTCATAAAATAAATTAAGGAATGTTGCCCGAAATAAAATTTGCAAAATAAGATCTATAAAAGACTTAACGAGCACACCAACAGAAGTTCCATTTTGAATAACAGGGTAAACATTTGACAAAGCGTTATATTCGAAATAAAATTTTTTTTTGTTCAGAAAATAATGTATTCAAAGAGCGTCACTTTTCTCGTCTCTCCTCATCGAACTGTAAAAAAATAAATGCAATAAAAAAAAGTTCCTAGCAGCAACTGCGAGAATTTTGATATCACAAAAAAGGCAACACAAAAAAATACTCCAACACTACTGAGATGAATCATACTCACACGAGAAGCACTTTTTCCTTAAAATTCGAATTCTTTTCAATAATTTTTTTTCTCTATTTTGCCTTTGAAAAAACTTAGTAGAATCTATTCTGTATCGAAAAAAGAAGAAAAAAAAAGACACCGGAATTTAAAGTTCCTGCATTCCAGTCAGGCGTGTTTATATAATACATTTTCCTTTATTTTCAGAACACCATTACCTTCTTACAATCAAATGGTGTTAGAGTTGCAGTGATTAGAAATTCGCGTGATTTATAAGTATAATTTATTTTACAAATTAAGAATCAACCCAGTAGACAGTAATATTTTTTCACGCTAAGATCAGAAAGAAAAAAATGCGGCTTTCTAAAGGTTATTTTTATGTTTAAACGAATAAGAAATAGTTGCTGTATTACAAACAAATTTCAGTAAATTTGCTTTGTTACTATTACGGTTTTTATATATGTATGTTTCCAGTTATATATATATATTATATATTAAAGGTGCTGAGTGAAGAACTATTTTTCTTATGATTCAAATCTTTTTTGATAAAACTATAAATATATTTTTGCACTTTATGAACATATTAATTTAAGGGGTCACTTCACGCAGTACTTTTCCCTGTCTCCATAATATTAAAAATGACTAAATTTAAGGAACATTTTTAAAAAAGGAGACTGGTCGTACAACCACTATTTTTAAGTTCTTTAATTGCATTACTACTATTATTTTAACACTTTATCTACCGACGGTACTTATAAATACCATTCACTTTAAAATTACATAGAATAACCCTTTTTACGAATACTCTGACGATATACTTAGCAGAAATATTCTTTTAAACCCACTCTTTCAAGATGTATGGCAGTACGGGTTCTATGATGAGTATTTTAGCGGGGAAGGTGAATAGTTTTATAGCAGAAAGTTGTGTTTTCAGCTGACATTTTGATCGGGTTGCTAAGGTTGTCATTTTTGTTCCGAAAAAGTAGTTAATGTCAAAAAGTAAATGTCTTATTTTTCTTATATGCAAAGGAAGACCATAGAATACGAAGGTTTAACTTTTAATTTTAAGTGAGCAGTGTATATAATTAATTTTACAGTTGAATAACTTTGTGGTACATATAAATACCGCCAGCACACTGGGTGTTGGAACAAGAACTTTTTTTTTTTCATCCGGGTGGCTTATTGTAGTTTTTTGTTGTGTTGTAGAATCGTCACTGTAGTACAATAGACTTAAGCTTTTTCTTAGCATTTCTTTCAGCTTAACTTATTTATTTTGCTTTTTTATTGTTTTATTTAAACGTGTCCAAAAAATTTTGTACTTTGAATATAAGCTTGTTTTTTTGCCACACGATTAAACGAAGTATCTATTCTTATTCCAAAAATTAACAACATTTTGATTTCTTTATGTGTAACTGAGATTTAACAATAATAGGAGATTTTCAAAGTGCTATTATTATTATTATTATTATTTCCTTTTCTTAGAAAGCCTGGAAAAAAGAATCTCAATATTCAAGAGGCTTTAGATTTATTACAGAATTTATTATCTGAAATCGATTATGTACCAACAGATGATTTTTCTGATGAAGTCCCAGCAAATTATCTGCTGGAACTTTCGTTAGATTCTTAGATTGATGATCAAGAGACTAAACTCAAGGTGGAGCAGTTCATGTTAAGAAAATAAGCATTTCTAAGCTCAAAGTGCAGTGCTTTAAAAATCATCCAGTTGAAACTTCACTTAAAATGCATAACGTGTACTGAATTTCTGTGTATTAAGGTATCCGACTACGTTCGGAACCGTGATTTTAAAAAAGCGAATAAATGGATAATTTTCATGATATTTAGTGTCCCTTAGATTAGAATACACGTATAACATTGTTGTAAGGACATTTTGACAAAAAAAATTATTTAAATACAATATTTCGGCAAAAAATTAACTTAGAATAACCTTTATTCAAAATGTTCTCCTTTTGTGAAAAATGCTTTTATTATAATAATATTTTGCCTGTATATAGCTCAAACCTCTGTACAGAGGCTCAACTAGAATTTTGAAAAATTCACATTATTTTCAGTTACCACCAATCGAAATATATAATTATCGGCATTTTTTTCTTAAAATTTCTCCCCTCTGTTGTAGTAAAATATGGATAAATCCACTTTTAAGTTATATATTACAAAAAATCTAGTTCAGCCTCTGTAGAGAGGTCTGAAATATATACAGGCAAAACATTATTATAATAGAAGCATTTTTCATAAAAGGAGAATGTTTTGAAAATGGGTCATTCTATGTTCATTTTTTGTCAAAATATTGATGTTCTTATCAATCTGTCAAAACTTTATTCCTCAAATACCAATCTATTTTTCTCAAAATCAAGGGTGGAAAGATTTTTAAAGCTCCTTAAACTGCCGTCAAACATTTTTAAACATTCAAGTCACTTTCGCAAATCATTAGATATCAATAATCAGAAAAAAACATGTTGGAAGAAAAAATAAACCACAATAGAGGAAAACATTTTCTGTTATATAGCATGAACAAGAAAAGGAATAATTATATAAGAAATAAGTCTCTTCTTAAAATCATATTTTTTTATATTATTGGCAAACCATTGTGATGAAGTTTCCCTTTTAAATACCACAGAAAATATTTAAACAAGTATTATTCAAAATGCGAAATTCTCTCATTCTTTTTTGTGTAGTGGACACTAATATTTTCAAAGACGCTATTTTTCCCTAACATATATATATATATATATATTAGCTCCTTCTGGCAACTGCAAGGACTTTTACTTCACAAAAAGTGTAGTGTAAAATGTTTAAGTAAAAGCTTTATGGAGGGAAGTATATCCACATAAAAAGCACACTTTATGCGAAATATGAATTCTTTTCAGCAAATTTTCTCTTTCGCACTTTTGCCCTCAAAAAAGTTTCAGATTTTTTTTTTTATTTCTCTTCTTTCAGAGAAAGATCATAACTAAAAATTTCTACATTTCGTTTAACATGCGAGTCTCAATGTCCTCACTTTTTATTTCTAACTTTATTTACGCACTAATTACTTGTTATTTTAAGTGTAATTTTACGCGCCGAGGTTTTTACTTGATACATAAATCCAATTTACTATTTTCTGATGAAGTATCAACAAAGTACTTATAGAGTTTTCTTAAAGCTGAGAACTTTTTTTGTTAAAACCACAAATCAAGAATATTATGTACTGCAACATTTAAGTTCCCACTTTATAAAAAGTAAATTAAATAGCAGTTGAATATAAAATGTTTAATTTTATGGCATATTTTTTTTCAGGAAAAATATAAATATTGTTTTATATAAGCTAATGATTGCCTATTTTCTTACAGATCAGTTTTTGAAACATTATAAAGCAGAAAACTCTGCATTAAAGCCAGTAATATCTTTACAGAAAATTTAATTTACAGCTCTTTAATTAACATTGACTTATATAATCTCATATTACATAAATTACTATTTATAGTAACGTAACTACAGAGAGTGAGAGGAATATTAACATCGCACTACAAAGCTGCATGAGAGCTATTGGCGTCAAACATCGAAATTTTATACCAAGGCTGAGTATCGTGGTCAACACCTGATACACCGGGGTATACGTTCCATCAAAGTAGAGCGTAATACGAAACAGCGTTAAACGAGGTTATCTCATCATGTAAATAATGGGGTTAGGGGAAGATAGGTAGAAAATTGGACAGGTATTTTACCATTAAATGTATTATGTTTTTTATAACAATAAAACAAAAATTTATTTCTTACAAATATAGAAACATAATAAATGTGAATATACATATAAAAATAAATAAAATTCTAAGTCTTGTTTTAATGGCGTATTGCGCTCGATTTCGTCTTCAATCCATATAGAAAGTCGTTTTTCCATTTCTTCTATTTTATTATTTTTTGAACATGTAATTCTAGTTGCAGGGCTTGTCGTAGTTGCAGTTGCCGCGATTACAGTATTTTTTCCTTTATTCTTAAGAATGGTCCTTATTGTTGAAGTTGCCAAATTCAATGCAGCACCAATTTGAGATCAACTTTCACCAGTATCTAATCTTAAAATTGCTTGCATTTTAGTTTCAAGTAAAAATGCTTTTTCTTGTTGCTCTATTTTCGTGTTTTTTATTATCACCCATAATAAAAACTAAAAATCCTAATATTTGTCACTATAGAAATCGTTATGTTAAATAAATTAATACTTGCAATAACGTCAACAAATGTTTGAAATGATCAAAATACGTTCGTATAATACCACAGGAAAGAAGAAACACAGATAAACTGCTTCGGATATCGGGAAGCCTAATGCTGCCGGCAATTTCGGGGAAACCCACAATTAAAATCGAAACCCCACTGAGCGAAACAGCATTAAGTGGGGTCTTACTGTATTCAAATAAAATTAGTGGTCGAGGAAGTATGGATGACAAAATGAGATGGAGAATAGTTGGTAGATTGTTGGTATGCCAGTTCCAAGGGCAGGTGACTACATAACTCAGTGTAACTACCAGTGTCACCTTCAATTTGTCTAAAAACAGTTTCTAAATCCATATCGAGAGGACCTGGACTAAGTTGACCAAGATCCGAAATGATGAACGAGGACGAATACGACACTTTCAGTGCGTTAAAACAGAACGATAACCTCACAACATTCACTTAACACATTAACGTAACACTATTAAGCAATACGAGGGCTTTTAACGACGGACCTCGTAATTTTGAGCCATGGTCAAGTGACGAGGACAACATCTATAAGCTGAAACCCCCCTCTCAAAACTACCAAAACAAGCCAACGGGAGGACTGTCAGCATCGACAGATTTAACGTACATCAACCTCTCTACACGATGGGTCTTGAATGGAACTAGGGCTCGAACTTATGACATGTCGGCCACGAGTCTGACCATGTGTGACCGCTAGGCTACAGTGACCTGAACCACAATGACACAACAGAATATTTTGTTAAATCGGATGAAGTTTCAAGTTTTCACATTGGCGTAGAGGGAAAGTTTGAAGAAGGGGACGGAATGTTATCTTAGATGTCGCCTCGTCATTCAACTAAGATCCAAAACATTCTTCAATGTGTGACGTTAGTAAACGATAAATAAACCAATCCAAGTTGCTGAACAAGAAGTCTTCAACCCCCAACGATTAGTAATTACCAATTAATGATAAACAACACTATCTTGACGAATAGCAGATAAAAATAAAAATATTCCAAGTGCTTCAAATTCTTTAATTATCTTACAAGTTATAATCAGGGTTTTAAAGAAAAGTCTTTGCAAGCTTATCTCTGATGGGGTATTTCTAAAGAACAAACAATTATGAAGATATTTTGTTTCTTCGAGGAATAATTAATGTGTATTAATTGTGTTTTTAATTAATCTTTGAAATAATGTTTTTCACTTTTGGTATTAATAGAGTTGCTTTGCCTTTTGATAGCCTCTGGCAGTTACCATGAGAGATTAAAAGGGAAGCGGGAAATGTGCATCGCAATATTCTTTCTTGGGAAAAAAATAAGTTACGGTGTGAGTTATTTATTTTTATTTGTTTTCGTCATTTCTACCTTTTATTTTATTTTATTTCACGGAATCTGCAAAAAATGCGAAGAAATTCTAATTGAAATCTATACGAGCAGTGACGTTCTACAGGAATTATATTTTTTCAGGGGATTTTGGTTGGTAAATTTTATTGAAGTACGTTTAACGCGAAAACGCTTAAGACGAAATATCGGTTAACACGAAGTAATACAGTGGTCCCGATAAACGGTTACAGTGGTCACACACACTCAAAATAAGTATAGAATTTACGGTAAGTATTATAATGTTAACATATTTTTTAAATATATGTGTGTTTTTAACTTAAAATCCAGTACTTTTGGTTCTATTAAATTTAATTCATTTCCCCTCCAAAACATGTCGGATTAGAAAAAAAAAGAACTAATACAAAAAAAAAATACTTTTAAACTCAATTCATATTTAGGTAATTACTTTTTTATTGAATACTTACAATTAATATAAATGTGTATAAGCATATGACAGAATCACAATATTAATTAGCAATTAATTGATATTAATTATCATTAAAGTATCATATTGTCATTCTAAACAATCGTTTTGATCCAAGTCGCTAAAAATGAAGCCAACGTGGCTGTGTGTATCTGTAATTCTTTAAATAATTAGTTTCAATCAATCAATTTTTATTAATTATAATTAAATTACCGTATTGTCATCCAAAATAATTGTGTACATAAAATTTCAGCTCAAATGAGTGCTTTAAAATGTATTTTATTAACTATTGAAAATTTGAACAAGATATATGTAAGGAGATTGTGAACTAACAGTAGGAATTGAAAAAGGTATATTAAATATATTGAGAGCCACGTGGCAAACGATGTCGATCTCATAATAGTTTTAAAACCATGGCTCGTTGGATCCTTTATATATTCCTTTTATTTATTAATGCAGATTATCAATAGGATTAATACAAAATCAATAAGACAAATATGTTCACAATTTTACTATAATACTTTTCCAAAACAAAATTCTTATGTCCGTACATCTAACGCTATTATAAAACTTTTCATGCATCACCCAAAAGTCTTTTTTAAAAAACATTTATGTTTAAATTCAACAAAGAAAAAAAATGAGTCTCATTTTATGACTTAAAAATGTAGCTTTCATGATTTTATAAAATAAAAATAATTAATTATTAGCATTAAAAACATGCCAAAGCATATTACACAATTCGAAATAATCTATATATTTATTAACCTGAAATTTAAATTTCAAATCAATATTAAAGATAAATCATCAATAATTCATTGTTATCGAGCTTTCTCTGCTTAACTCTCTCTATACAAAATTAATTAATTCATTATCTTTACAAATTATTCTAAAAACCATTTTCAAAAGACAACGAATTTTTTTCATCCCAAGCCCTACTTTGGCAAAACTGTTAGAGATCATTAAACATTCATGTCACTTTTCGGGATCATTTCCTAGTTATAATTAGGAAAATTCCTAACTGGGAAAAAAGGAACCGCATCGGAGGAAAAGCATTTCCTGTCACATTACATCAATGAAAAAAAAAAGAAAAAAAAAAGAAAAGCTACATAAAAAATTACCTTCTTAAAATAAATTGTGGAATAAAAAATAAAAAAAAGAACTATCTGAAATACTTTAGCAATCACCGATGAAGTTTCCAATTTGAAAAGCATGGTAAATATTTAACGAAGTGTTATTCGAAATGCGGAATTCTTTCCATTATTATTTTGTTCTTTTTTTTTTTCAGCCAAACGATAATGTATTCAAAGAGCAACACTTTTCCCGCCTTCGCAACTAATTTTTTTTTTATTTCTGGTGGCAACTGCAGGAATTCTGACTTCGCAAAAAGTGCAACGTAAAAAATTCGCTTGCAATACTGCTGCGGGAACTGAATTTAGCCCGTATGAAAAGAGCACTTTCTTTGAAATACGAATTCTTTTTAGTAAAACTTTATTTTTTCCTTCGCTACTCTCGGAAAAAAATCGTTAAGTAGACTTAATCTTTTTTTTTTCTAGCTTGGGAAGAAGTAGAACACATGAAATTCTTGCATCGCATTTGAGTCTTACTATGCTAAACTTC
>BMAV01000527.1:8836-48648 GCA_019973955.1 Trichonephila inaurata madagascariensis | reverse complement strand
CCCCAAGAGAGTGAGGGGGGAACAGTCCATTTTGAATCACTGGAAGGAAAGGTTGTGTTTGCCTTCTCCTTCACAAACAACACATTCTGCAGAATGGAAATAGTCAATAGTTTGAGTAACTTTTAACCAACTGTACATATTGTAATTAATACTCGTAGTTGTGGACGCAATAAATCAATTATTTACTTTCTTAACTTTCACACTACTCAACAATTTTCCCAAACGTCACATTGCGCTTCACTGTAGCCAATTTTTTTTTTTTTTTTGTTGCAGATTTTAAAAGCATATATATGTAACAATAATAATTCACATAGGTAAATAAAATAAATAAAATGCACTTGGTTTAAAAGTATGCGAATAATAAAAGTATTTTTAGTTCAATTTTTCAAAACTCTTGAAGAATATTAATACTTGAAGACATTTTTACCAAATTAGGGAATTTTAAATTTCCTCTAAATTTTAAAAGTAAAACTGCAACTACTAATGGCAACTTTGAATTCAATGGAGATCACGTGATTTTATTTATCATGTGACCGCAGGTATCATGTGGCTGCATTTCGACTGCTATAAATCTTTCAATAAACTTTTTTTGGGTATAAAGGAGATCATAACAAAATTACTTAAAAGCAAAAATATCCACTCTAAAATCCTAATAATAAATGCCCCTTTCTATAATTAAGGTTCATATGCCGTAAAATTCGGCTTGTATTGCGCCCTTTTAACACAAAAAATAAGACTGAAATTTACGGGTGCGCGTTATACGCCGGGTATAAAAATGGGATCTTTAAAAATAAACTTAACAAAAAAAATTAGACTTCTGCATATACCGAAATACTATCTATTTAAAAGAAAAAGAAATGACGTACTTTATGATATTAAAGAGTTGTTTTTTTCTAGAAATATACTATTTTTTTCAAAAGACTGAGATAATACCTCAAATAAATGACTTCAAAACATAAGAGAATATCATTCGCACATTTCAGGTTTCTTCGTAAAAAAGAAAGGTGCGCGTTATACGGCGAAAATACGTTAAAATCGAAAAATGTATCTTGAAAGTACAGGTGCGCGTTATACACCGGATTTTACGGTAATAGTTTAACGCATGAATACACAAAGAGGAATTCAATAATTTAATTGATTTTAAAGTTACAAATTCCACAGTACAAGCTCTAGGAATAAAAACCAATTTGTTTTTGAAACTCTAAAATGAAAATCTTTAAATTATGCCCTATTTTCCGAAGAAAACAAAATTAATAAAATGAAAATTAAGAATGTTTTGATAAACATATGTAAAACTTATTTAGTTCTGAAAATACACACACACACATTTCTATTGATTAAAAATAAAGTAATAACCTGGCAAAACATGCAGATTTTAGGAGAAAGAGCATTCGATAATAATAAAAACATATGAAATAAGTAATGTAAAACGATCCTAAATGTAATAGGAGAGCAAAATAAAGAATGCGGGCTTTAGGAAAAGCGAGAAAGAAGTTAAAATCTATACAAGTTCTGAATAAATAGGGATTATTTTTGAAATGAGCAATATTTTTTTGGAATTTCACGATAAATTATATTCATTCTTTTTTTTTGAAAATGTTACCATAGAGAATACAGCGTATAACACGCGCTTTTAACACAAAAAAAAATACTCTCAAAGTTTACGGGTGCGCGTAATACGTAGGGTATTTTCAGAAACTAGTTTGAAATTACTTACGGTTCTATAAATATTTCAATGCACTGGTTATAATTTCGGAAAATATTATAATCCACTTACCTAAAAGAGAAAAGAGTAATTTATTAAAACACAGATAATGCAAAGTATTTAAACTTTAAAAAAAAGATTACCTGATGAATAAATCATGTAAATTAAAAATAAATTAAATATCTATTCAAAAAATGCAGAAATCTCATTAGTCTCATATAGTTAAATCTCGGTTTTTTTTAAAAGAAAAACACCCAGAACTGCATTATAATTTGTTTGAATTTTAATAGCGGTTAGAAATGGTAAAATTAATGCATATTTATAAATAGGAGAAAAGGAACTCACTCACTCAAGCACTTAACGTAAAATCTGTCGGACAACGCGCACTTTTAAGACAAAATATATAATCGAAGTTTATGTGTGCGCATTATACGCCGCGAGAATAAAATGTGATAGTTCTAAAAATTTAAAAAAAAAAAAAAAGAGATTAACATAAAAAAATTAGATTTCTGTATACCGTAAAACCAGGCGTATAACGTGCAATTTCAACACAAAAAACAAGAAGTAAAAAAAAGAATGTTTAAGTCCATTCCTACGAAGATCAACAAAGAAAAGTTTTATTTTAGCTACTTTTTATTAATAGTTACAATTAATATAAATATGTATATACATATGACATAATCACATCATTGAGTGGTAATTAATTTTTATTAATTATAATTGAAGTATCGTATTGTCATCCAAAATAATTGTGCATATAAAAATTTCAGTTCCACTGAATGCTTTAAAACGTGAGAAAAAAAATATTTTGAAGTTTTGTGCGAAGTCACTAAAAATGATACCAACGTGGCTGTAGCTGTAATTCTTTAAATAATTAGTTTCAGTTAATTAATTATAATTAAATTATCGTATTTTTTACAAAAACAATAGTGTATAGAAAATTGCAGCTCAAACGAGCGCTTTAAAATGTGAAAAACGAATCTTTTCATGTTTTGACACAAGTCGCCAAAGGGGTCGCTAAGTCACCAAAAATGATGCCAACATGGCTGTAATTGTAATTCTTTGAATAATTAGTTTTAATCAATTATTTTTTTATTAATTATAATTAAATTACTGTATTATCATCCAAAATAATCTTGTGTACAAAATTTCAGCTCAATTGAGCGCTTTAAAATGTATTTTATTAACGAATGAAAATTCCACCAAGATAAATAAATAAATATGGAGAGAGTGTGAGCTATTAGTAGGAATTGAATAAGATCGAAATTCATGGGTGCGAGTTTGTACACCGGATATATACAAACACAATAACTTTAAAAGTAGATAAAAAGATGATCTTAAAAAAAATAGGCATCTACATATATCGAAATACTATTTATTTAAAATAAATAACATATTTGCAGGACTTAAAAAGGTTGCATTTCTTGAAGTATAGTAATTTTTTCTGAAGCTTGAAATGAAATCTCGAATAAATGCCTTCAAAACATAAGAGCATTGCGTACTTACATCTTAAATTTTTCAGCAAAGAAAGGAGTGCGCGTTATATGGTGAATATACATAAAAACTAAAAAATTCAGCTTAAAAGTATAGGTGCGCGTTATACGCCGGATTTTACGGTAATAATATAAACATTATTAATAAGATTGATTTCAAAAGTACAATAAATTAACAACAAATTACATGTGGTCAAAAAAAAATTTTTACTTTTTCTTAAGTTTAATATTTCCAAAAGTGTGAATTAAATATAAGTGCTTCTCACACTTTCAAGATTTGCAACCCAATGTTCAATCATATTTTTCATCTAACTCCCCTCCCTCCCCAATAACAATAGATTGAATTAAATAATACTATACTTCTATGCCAAGGTTACAATACTACTTTAACATCTTAAGTGCCACCGGCGTGTATAAACGTCTCACTCAGCCAAAGCATTAAGGGACCCGGACGTATAGATACGTCTTTCCAAAGTACGATTTTTTCTGTACAATGCTATCCATAAAATTATTCCGAAGGCTTCGAAATGCATTAAAAAAGACTTTGTCAGTGTTCGTGTAGAATTTACTTATTTCTGAGAATTTGTTTTTTTATTCCTTTTCTCCCCCTCCCCCCCTCAATACATCAAATACGCGCACCTACGTCGAAAATATTGGCACTGGGGAGCGAATTGCGTAACTTTTAATTGGCAGTTAAGATGTTAATTTTAAAACTTACAAATTATCAAGATGAGTATGTGAGTGGTCTTCACCTCTTTCTTGGGCACCTATATATGTAAGAGGTAGGGAAGAAACACTCGCCATGATCCAAACAATTTATTTATTGATCGCACAATATAACGACACAAAAATTCAATTAATAACAAGAAGAGAATGTCTCGGTGCTCGGTGCCTTGAACGTGGAACAACGACGAAATACACAAAAGATTAGGAGACTATCAAACTTGATACTTACTTTATATAGGATCTAATCTATTATCCGATTTAATCTAATATTAATTTAATCTCGGTGATCATTCATCTCAATTTAAATCTTTCTCCTAATAAGTATTTATTCACAATAATTCAATAATGATACCTATCAATAACTATCTCACCTGGTTTCTCGTTTATCTCCTCTCCTACTCTATATTCTAGCCAGAGAACTTCGACTATGTATAGTAACTTATTTGCTTATCACGATTTTTTTCTTCCGAAGGGTTATCTGTGAATAACGCGAATTGATAGCCCAAAGATTTCCCAAGAGGAATAGTGGAAGGATCGCGAATAGATCCGTCACAAGTATTAATTTTTGTATATAATTTTGTACATGACAAACCCATGGGGTCACTGATATGTTTATAACTTATATGTTAAACATAAACATGCTATGGATTTAAATATGCTTATAACTTACTATTGTTAAATTAGTTATAAAACACATTGTGAAGTACTGATACATTTGTCTCAGTGCATTATATCAGTGTAAATATGTATTTTATTTGTTATTAAGTCAGAATGTATTTTGTATATTTACTTTCAGTAAATTAATATTTTTAAAAAATAGTCTTTCATTTTCGACTTTTCAATACGCTCGTACCCCCCTCGTAGAGTTAACACGCCTCCCTAGGGGGGACGTGGTCCACAGTTCGAGAAAAGCTGAATTAAACTATTAATGGATGACGCACCTAATGGATATTGATAGGTTGATATTCAAGAAAAATTAAATAAAAATCTATTGAAATTCTTTTTATATAGAAACGAGCCCTCCAACGCAAGTTTTATTAAAACATTAAATAAGCTCTTACTACTAGTAACGTTTTTGTTCTTTTTTGGAAGGCATTGTTCCTTTTAAAGAAAAGGTAACTAAGAATAACAAAAGAATTTAATCAAATTTTCGTTAGAAAAAAAAAGCAAAGCGCAATGCACGGTTTTGGCAAACATAACAAGATGTATAAACGCATCAAATTAGCATTTAGAACGAAATTTCTGGAAAAATAGTGTAAATAAAGCTTTTTCCAAAGTCTTACTCTCCAGAAAATCATTATTCAGACCTGTCATTTATTATTATTGTAATATTTGGCTTATTGGATGGCAGATAATGCGTAATTTGAACACGATAACGATTCCAATGAAAAATGTTTGAGCTGGGAAATACCCGAAAGAGAGCTATTATACTCCTCTTTCTTCTACAGAATAAATGATTATAAATAGCATTTTGAGCTTCTTTCCAAATAACCCTATCCTATAACAGCAGACAATGAAACATTTCCGCAATAATTATAGTGATATAACGTGATAGCAATAATATAAATCTGAATCGTATTACTCGTTACTTTTCATTTATTGCTAGGAGGTAACAAGTTGGTTCGTATTACGCTCATCATTTAAATCAAAAGATACGTTGTAATTCTTTATTTTAATGATGAATTAGAGTGTAAAAGGATTTAAAAAAATACAAGTTCCTATTCATTATCGTTTTTTATGCATTATTTTATTGATGATCATGTACATTAAAACCTGTTTTTGTGCGGAAGATAAGGACCGTATAAAAAAATTCCACACAAAAAATATTAGAAAACATTTCATAAACACTTACATATAACAAAAACTTTGTTGACATACTACAGAATATTTTTTTTATGCGGTGGAGAGGGACCGCATAAAAAAGTCGCACTTAGAATATATGTCAATTATTTACGAAATTTATGAGAAAATACTTGCAAACAAAATAAATATTTATATTCCACATGGAAACATTTTAAAAACGTTTAATTTTTCATTGTATACATGGAGAAGTTATCAAGATGCACATACATAAATCATTGCTACTCATTGTAATCGAAAGCACGCATCTTGTGACGAAATAGCTCAAAATCTCTTTCGTCACTAGAAGATGTAATTTCAATCGATTCATTTTTTGGCATCATAAAATAAGTGATAAGTTTTTGTGACGACAGTTGGCTGGTCAGTAGCTTGTGAGCGTCACGATAACCTGATATGCATGATCGAAGCTCTTATTGGAATTTCGAACTCCTTTCGGAATTGGTATCCATTTTGAGAAAATGCTTTTCCGATTTTTTGGAAAATTGGATTCCTGCATATATTTTGTCATCTCTCAAAGGATCCGGTATTTTGTTCGTCTTGTGACGGATCTATACGCGTTCCTTCAACGAATCCTCTTGGGAAATCTTTGGGCTATCAATTCGCGTTATTCACAACCAACCCTTCGGAAGATGAGAATCGTGATATTTAAATTAACTTACTATATCGAAGTTTACTACTCGAAGTTTTTTTAGCTTGGATAGAGAGTAGGAGAGTTGATATACTCGAATCAGGTGAGATTGGTACTGAAGGTATCATATTTGAATTATTGTGATTAAGAACCCCTTAAGAAGAAGATTTAAAGTGACGATTGTTCACTGAGATTGAATTGATATCAGATTAAATCGTGGGGATGATATGTTAGATCTTTTATTAAGGTAAGGATAAAGTTTGATAGTCTCCTAATCATTCGCGTTTTACCGTCGTTGCTCCACTTTCGCAGTTAGCATTGAAACATTCTCTTACTAATATTAGTTGGATTTGTGTCTTTTCGTTGTATCATAAATAAATAGATTAGTTGGATTATGTCGAGTGTTTCTTCCCTTCCTCCCACACATCTAGGTGCCCGAGAGAGAGGTGCGAGCCTCTCACAGTCTTCATATTGATATTGTTCTAATTATTGATAACGTCACTGTTCTTGAAAGTTTCGTCATCAATCAGGCGCGTGCTACCAGCACGTTGAGAGAAAGCATTTGAACATGCATTGTCGAAGATGGTTTATAATAAATGAACATAGCATCTTGAAGCGTATATATGTACATTAATAGCAAACATAACAGTGGAGCCAAAGCCGTTGAAATTCATACACCGTATAAAAAAAAGTTTGCACAAAACTAAAATCGCATAAAAAAGAACCGCACAAAAATAGGTTCTACTATATTTCATTTATATCCAAAGAGATAAATTTCTGTTTTCAATATTTTAAAACTAAATAAGAAAGTATACGTATAAAAATATTATACGGAAGGTCGTTCGCACTTCTAGGGAAAACGATTTTATGATTTAGTTTCTCGTTAGCAATTTTATGTGAAGTTTTGGCAACTTCGAAATAATCGTCTGCTAATGTTTTATTTTACATTTTTTTTCCAATCAAAAGAAAAGATTTTGAAAATGGCTCCAAAGATTGATTGATGGCTAAAAGGTCAAATAACTGCACTTTCCGAGGCGAAATATTCGAATTAAACAAACCATAAAGCAGAGTAAAAATCTCAGTTATTGCATTTCAAACAAAAGGTATTTATAATATATTCAATTTAAAAGAAAACAAAGACATCTAGCTGTGAGAAAAAAGGAAAATATGACCACAAAATCTCATCCTAAGACTGTTCGAATGCAGGCAACTGTCAAGAAATTAAGTCTCTAATCCTAAAAGAAAATTCGCCAATTATTGTGACGTTTTCGTGCCCCACAGATGCAAAATTGTCTTCTTTTTTGTGGATAGCACAACACCGTTCCTACGCACACGTGCATTCCTAAATATTACAGGGTCCTTTCATCTGACACCACTCTGAAACATGACTATGAGAAACACAACAGCTGGACATATGTGCAAGCCGGAACTCTCGAGTGTAATTCGAGGTGTCAGAAACGCGCGCGCGAACCGCCCCACCTCGACAGTGAAGAAAAGAGTCCGTTGAAAACAGCAAAGAGAACGGTTTGTGTTGCCTCCTCCCTCAGAAATAACATATTCTGAACTAATGAAATAATCAATAGTATGAATAACTTCTATGTAAATGTATATACTGTAATAAATAATTGATTTATTTAAGTTCCAGCTGTTAAATTTTTAAATTCTCCCGCTACTATTAATCTTCCCAAACGTCACATCATCAAAATCATTTCCATATAGTGCAAATGACTATTTGTATGTACACTAGAGTGCATAGAATTTTTTTCTGAACTTGAATATCTACCTATGCGGAAAAGATGATCTCTGGTAAATAAATGAAGGCGAAGAGGTAAAATTTTTAGAAAAAATATGTTAAGTAATGCCACAAGGGTATGAAATTTAGGGTTTTGACATTTTATCATTTAAAAAGATCAAAGCAATTTTTGTTAAAAACAAGTAATATAAAAAAAAAATAAGTCAATTCCTACTTAGATCAACAGAGAAAATTTTTATTTTAGCTACTTTTTATTAAATCGCTACAATTAATATAAATATGTACAAACATAGGACAGAATCAAAATATTAAGTGGTAATTCATTTGTATTCATTATCATTAAAGTATCGTATTGTCATCCAAAACAATCGTGTATATAAATTTCAGTTCAACCAAATACTTTAACACGTGAGAAAAATACCTTTTCAAGTTTTGACACACGTCGCTAAAAGGCTCGCTAAGTCGCCAAAAATGATGCCAATGTAGTTGTGTATTTGTAATTCTTTAAATAATTAGTTTTAATCAACTAATTTTTATTAATTATAATTATATTATTGTATTGTCATCTAAAATAATACTGTATATAAAATTTCAGATCGATTGAGCACTTTAAAATGTATTTTATTAACGATTGAAAATTCCACAAAGATAAATAAATAAATATATAAATAAATATATAGAGATTGTGAGCTAATAGTAGGAATTGAAAAAACAAACAATTTAGTACTTTAATATTTTGCACGATGAAGGAACACGTGCTATGTATAAGCACAAGACAAAAAAAAGCACGTTTAAAAATTTCTTTAGTATATTAAACCTTTAAAAATCTACTGTCAAAACTACAGATGAATGGCGAAATATGTAAAAAAAAACCTTGGAGCTGAGACAGAGACCTGGGTTGTTAAATGTTGTAGTGAACATATTATACTACTCAATACTCAATTAAAATTCATCTCAATACTGTAGGAATTTAATATATGTTTAATTTATTCTTTTCCACTTTTTTCGAAAATTCAACCCCTTTGTGGCTATATTAAATATTGAATTTTGATTTTTTTTTCTTAACTTCCAAACGATAGAATATTTTTTCCCTTTAGGTATATTCCGATTGATAATAATTTTTTTCTCCATATATAACCACTCCATATTAATATAATTATGTGTTTAAAGTACTTTTTCTTTTATTTCTTGTCAAATCTTAAAGCTTTTGACTAGCTATAAATCATTTTCAAGCGTTCGAACATAATAATTTTATAAGCTATATGTTTTGAACTATTATGTTTATACTAAGCGGTTATGCTATGAATAATTATTAGGGAACTTAAAATACCATTTTAAGTGCTGGGATTTTCTTTCCATTACGTTAAACTTTTCTTAACTGCTTTTTACTATTCTGAGACATTTATAGTAATCCCTATTTTACATAAATGATTTAAAACTTTTCTTTCACGAAAATTTATCTTTATAAACCGATCTATTACTAAATGTATTAAGTTATTTTTTTTCTCACACCCTCTTCAATCTGCCCTCTTTTTATATATTTAAATGTATGTATATAGTAGGTGAGCATTTTCAGTAATTTCTGGAAGTACTTATTTTTGAACTTGAATTTTCTTAGGTCAACAGCACAATGTAAGCTGTTGCATAACTTTTTTTTTAAGTTTTGTTACACAAGAAACTTGGCTTGACGACCTTTCATGAAAACCTATGGTAAAAAGATTTAAGATAAAGAAAAATATGAAGAAAAAAAAAAAAGTAAAACCCTTAATTGTAGAAAAAGAAAATGTACCGAAATGTCTGAAAATGTCTTTAAGTGCCATCGATTTAAATTGCTTTCTCTCTTTATCTATTACTAATTTTTTCAGGATTTGTAATAATGGAAACAAAGATAAATATTTCGAAAATAAAAAGTAAAAGTTTCTGCTAAGTAATTTAACTCCGAATGAACGAAATGAAAAGAGAAATTAAAAATATATATTTAAAAATATGAAACGCTGATGACCTGTCTGTATTATCATATCGATCACTAACTGTATATTATACTATTACTCTTTAAGAACTTCCATGCAGCACTTATTAGCCCTCGTGGCTTAAAAACTAAATGAAACACAAGCAAAAGACATCAAAAGTAAATAAAACACTCCCAGAAGATATTATTTGAAACAAATTAAACATGGAAATTCTTTTAACAGCTTGATAACGATTGAGTACACGTATTTGTGAGAGAAAACTACATATATTATAGGAATAGTAAATATATATATATATCATTAAATTAAAACAGCGTTTCTTAAACTATGAGGCGCCTCCCTGGGGGCTTGAAAATCCTACCAAGGGAGCGCGAGCATTTCAAAAAGTCGAAAATAAAAGATTTAAAAATAATAATAATTTACTGAAAGGAAGCAAAACAAAATACATTCTGCAATAACTAAAGATACACATTTGCAATAATATAATATACGGTACATGAGTATTATCACAACCGTATTGGTGACATTATATGAAACGAAGCATATGGTTGTAAATTCAATGCGTATGATACATGGGAAGTTAGGGATGCTAACATGACGAGTTATCTTAAACGTTGGCATTGTTGCGATAATACGTAAATACTTACAAATGTATCATTACTGCACAATGTATTTGATCATTAATTCACGAATACTTCGTTAAAAACAAATTTAATAATTACTAGTGATCCCATGGGTTTGTCATATACAAAATTTAATACAAAATGTATTACTTAAGATTTATAATTAAAGTCGTGTTGTAGCTGTACTCTAAGCGCATTATCATTGAATTCAATACATTATTATTGTATGAAGTGCGATGAAAATTATGGAGTGCGATGAAAATTATGATTGAAAATTGGGTCACAAGTATTGAAAGTTTGAAAAGCACCTAATTATAAAGGGCAAAAAATGATAAAAACAAAAAGAAAGAAATTTTCTCTTTTTGTTGATTACTAGTTTATTAAATGACATCAAATCCAGTTTAGAGAAAGCTTATATATATATATGTAAGGATAATGAAATATAGGAAACAAAATTTTACTTTTCATTTCATATCTTTTTTCTCATGGTACACACACATATTCGTATATAAAATTAAACAGCTAATACTTTCTCAGATAAGATCATCGAACTTTCAAATGCTAATAAAATCGTATTTACTTTTTTGATCACAAGCTGTACTTTCCCATGCGTTACTCTCCGTTCGAAACCTAAACCAAAAGATCGTACACAAAATGATGATCTACAATTAAATTCAAAATCGGAACCTTTGGCGTTGGTTTGGCCTCGCAGTGATGTTGCTGAAGGCTGTCTTCATGAACGAATAAAAAACTGTCTCCCGAAAAGTCTCTACGCTTCCTTCGAATTGTTATATTATATATATATATAAATAATATTATGCAATAATAAAGAATCATTGAGTTATAAATTAGCAGGGTGAGAGGCGAGTTAGAGTACTGGAACCCTGAAAACCACTTTAGCACTAAAGCAGGGATGGGCGGACTTTTTCAGAGTACGGACTACTCCTAATATTTTTATGGTGTTGCGGTCCACCCAGTGGCGTAGGTGGAGCCATTTGGTATTGTATCTTTTCTTATTTTAACACTTGTTTTCGAAATTAAACCATTTTTTAAAAATATGTGTGACAAATTACTATTTTTACTACAAAAGCACAAACGACACAAAATTGTCAAGTTGATTTCTTGAACAACTAAGAGCAACTGATAGGCCATGTAGCTCGCAGAGACCATACCGATGAATCTGAAACGACGTACGTATGTACTTACAATAGTTCGCTGCCGATTCCCGCGCTGTAGCGGGATACGAGATCAATTCGAGAACCCAATTTTGTGGAACCGAGGGGGTGTAGGATGATGTTTAAATAACCAATCCTGTACTATCACGGGCAGAATTGATCATTAACATTTATTCTCCCCTTCAGTCGGCGTGTGGGGAAAATTTATTCCAACAGTTGGCATCACAGTGATCGCTTTTTCCCCAACAGCAGCAGAGGCCGCATTAAGCTTCATCGTTCGCTTCCAATGAAGGTAAAGTGTCGACTACCCTTTTATCGAATCAATTGTTTAAGTAAATACAGTCGCATCGTTTTTGAAAAGCCGATTCTCCAGTCTAGCTACCTTCGGTATTCTATAAATATGTTGCTTTTAGTATGCGTGTGTTGGGTCTTCGTAAAAACGGTCACCCCCAAGTGTCTTAGCGGTCCACCGGTTGATCGCGATCGACTCAATGCCCATGATTAGAATACATGTATAAAATTGGTTTAAGGACATTTTGAGAAAAAAAAATTATTTAAATACAATATTTTGGCAAAAAATTAACTTAGAATAATCTTTTTTTCAAAATGTTCTCCTTTTGTGAAAAATGCTTCTATTATAATAATATTTTTTTCTGTATATAGCTCAGACCTCTCTATAGAGGCTCAACTAGAATTTTTGAAATATATAACTTAGAAATGGGGGTTATCCATATTTTACGACAACAGAGGGGAGCAATTTTAAGAATAAAACGCCAATAATTATTTCAATTGGTGGTAACTCTGAAAATAATATGAATTTTTCAAAAAGTCTAGTTGGGCCTCTGTAGAAAGGTCTGCGCTATATACAGGTGAAATATTATTATAATAGAAGCATTTTTCACAAAAGGAGAACATTTTGAATAAAGGTTATTCTAAGTTAATTTTTTGCCGAAATAATGTATTTAAATAATTTTTTTGTCAAAATATCCTTAAGACAATTTTATGTATGTATTCTAATCTGAATGACACTAAATATCATGAAAATTATCCATTTATGCGCTATTTTAAAATCACGGTTCCGAACGTAGTCGGATATCTTAAGTAAATGCAGTCGCATCGTTTTTGAAAAGCAGATTCTCCTGTCTAATTGGCGTCGGTGTTCTATAAATATGTTTCTTTTACTATGCATGTCTTCGGTCTTCGTAAAGGCGGTCACCTCAAAATGTCTTTGTGGTCTACCGGTCGATCGCGATCGACTTAATGCCCATCCCTGCACTAAAGTTACAGGTGAAAAGATGCAGTAATTCAGTCAAAGAGTAAATACAACGCATGAACTGGAACCCCGCTCAATTAATTTCCAACCTGTACTATTTGATAAGTTTGAAAATCAGTTCTATTTAAAATGTAATACACCCTATACCCCTCATGGGATTCTTAATCAAATCAGAACACGAACTTAGCTTCCGACTTAAGCATCATCGACTACTTAATTTGTTATGTTACCCACTGAGCTACGATGACCTCAGCAATTAGATAGAAATCAAATTACATTGCACTTATAACTACCTACTAACATTAACTGCAAAAATCAACATGAAAATACTAACAACCTGATAAGTGATTTCTATCATTTCTAACGCAATTATCTTTACCAAAATGCGCGAACTCAGAAAAATAAAAAAAAAAAAGGTTTCAGCCGTAACAATCACTCGCAATCCACACTAACAAACTGACATACAGACCTCTCACGCTCGAATAATTTCAAGGGTCAAGCACAACCCAAAGAATAAAACTTCAAAAGCAGAAGGTAGCGCTCTTCTTATATTTCAACTACCATAAATCTCCAGAAGTGACGTTTGGGTAGCTAAATCTAAGTCCGTTAAAAGAGTGGTTTGTCAGGAAGGAGCTGTCTTCCGTGATGAATTACCTCCGGGTCCGTTTCTATTATTGCGTCTTTTTTCATCTTAATTCTTTTCCCTTTATACACGGAAGAGAAGTACAGAAAAAAAGAGTTCCGTAGGAAGAGAGTTGATTTGATGGAGGTTCTCGTAGGGTAGTATGTTACTGGTGGTAAACAAGTTAACTACATTTGTTATTAGCTATTAAATCGGTTTTTCAATTCCTACTATTAACTCACACTCTTTATATATTTATTTATTTATTTGTGTGTTTATCTATTTATTTGTTTTGGTGGAATTTTCAATCGTTAATAAAATACATTTTAAAGCGCTCAATTGAGCTGAAATTTTATATACAGGATCATTTTGGATGACAATGCAATGATTTAATTATAATTAATAAAAATTATTTGGTTAAAACTAATTATTTAAAGAATTACAAATACAGCCACGTTGGCATCAATTTTGGCGACTTAGCGACCATTTTGGCGACTTGTGTCAAAACTTGAAAAGGTTTTTTTCCCTCACGTTTTAAGGCATTTAGTTGAACTGTGAAATTTTATATAAATGATTGTTTTGGATGACAATACGACACTTTAATGATAATTAATAAAAATTAATCACCACTTAATGTTGTGATCCTGTCATATGTATATACATATTTATATTAATTGTAACTATTTAATAAAAAGTAGTTAAAATTTTTCTTTGATCTAAGTAGGAATTAACTTAAAACAATTTTTTTTTATATTACTTGTTTAATACATAAATCTTGTTTCGATGTTTGTTTGCTCTGTGTTGACGGGTATACATTTAAATGTTTAGATATTTAAAATTGAATTTCTGACTTATTTTTTACCCCCGGTATGGGAATGTTCTTATTTAATTCCACTCGATAAGAAATACTGTTTTGTTTGTAACTATTATCTGTATTATTATGATAGGTCATAAAGAGTTTCAGGTTAAAAATTGAAGTTTTTTTAAGAATTGAAATATTCAAATTATATTATATTACATTATACTAATATATATATAATAAATATATTTTATAGCATTGCTCTAAAATCTTATAAAGGTTTTGGTGGTTTAATTTCATTTTAATTTACTTCGCACTCCGAAGAATCTGAAGTAGCTATTGGCAACGGAACTCATAATTTATACCACAGAAAAATGACAAGGACGACACCTGATTTGCTTAATTACTCATCTAACTTCTACACTCCGGCAATGGGAGGACTTTGAACCTCTATATCTTTGCATCAACCTCTATACACGGAGGGTGGGGTATTATGAAGAATCGTATAATTCTGTAACTACAGTTAAGTGAAGAAAAAATATCTGAGAAATTACCTCACTATTGAAAAACTTCCACATCTTTCCATTACAAGAATAAGATATTTAATCTTTTTAACACTGAGTAGGTCTCATTGATGTTCCCACAACTAATACTTGTTGAAATCAGGACATGAACTCATGACTTTGTTTTACATTGCTTGTCACGATCACGTTGTTCTAACTCGATAATAGCGTGCTTAACAATAAGAAAAAAGAAAATTTATATTTAGAATTAATCTTAACTGATCAATATAATAGTTAATTGCTTTCATTTTGTTTTGTTAATGTTGCACTCTAATATTTATGATTTTATATAATATATTTATGATGAATCAATGAATTTTGTTATTGCAAACAAAGATCAAATACGATGAATGATACTTGAGACACAATATTTCGAACCCCTAACTAACAATTTCTTAAAAAAGGTGTGAAAGTTTAAAAAAATTAGTCAAGTAATCAGATAATCATCAAAACAAGTTCAATGGTTGTGGCATTTATGATTAGAGATGAATTATAATAACCTTTAAAGTGCTATGAGCGTAGAGTATTCATATTTGAAATAGTTTATAAAATTTAAAAACTATTTATTTTATCCCAATCTATATCAACCAAATCATTTTTAGAAATGAAATAGATAAGTATTGCATTACTATATATTGATATATGTATGGTCTTTAATAAAATTAAAACTAAATAGCATTATATAGTTTGCATAAATTTTAGATTTAATTTAGGATCAAATATATACATGTTGCATCGAAGTTATTCAAATGGTTATTTTAAGTTTTATAATAGGATTTATGCATGTAGGATAAAAAATAATTTTAAAGCTTAAAATCGCATCAAGGATAGCTATTTCTTTCTTTGTTGAAAGTCAACATTTAATAGTGTTGCGACTTCCCCGGGAGGACCAAAGCCTACTGTGTCCAACTCAGTATACGTGATCTAGGGCTCTGAGGTGCCTGAGCAGATGTTTCGGTCAGTCAGACGCGAATATTTAATATACTTGATACTAAAATCTTTTCCAGTTATTCAATAATTCCTTAACTTTAGTGGTTATAACTCCTATGTCTCAACCTTTGCTCTTGGTTCTTTTACTTTTGGATACACTTTTATTTTTATTAACTATTTAACACTGTTTTTAACAGAAATAACTACTTTGCATATATATACATAAACACATTCAAAATTAATTTCAAAAAGTGTTTTGAAGTATTAAAATTTTTAAAATTTTTAATGCTTCAGCGATACATGTACATACTTCTTTTGTTGAGTCAAGATACAAAAGGGATTTACATCACGAAGTTATAAATTTTCTAAAGATACCCTTGAGGTATAGTTTCGCATTATGTACAATGCTCAAGTGTTAATAATGAAAAATTAACACCTGAAATCCCTTAAGGTTGAGCAACACTAGACTTCGCCTCGGGTATGCAGTGGCAAAACTTCTTATCTAAATTGCTTATGCTTTTTTTAGTTGCTCTTAGATCAACAAAATCTTCAAGAGATTAAATCGTTTTTCTTACTAACTGTATCGATCACTAACCGTCTGAGGTGAAGTCAGAAAAATAGCAATAAAAAATAAGAAACACTTCAGAAAGAGAGAATTACATGGGTTTTTTTTCAAGAAATTGAAAAGTTTCTCTTAAAGTAACCGAACACGTTCGGAGTGCTTCTTTTTTAAAAAAAATAGCATACTAAAATATTATACATCACAAATACATTATAAAAATCACAATATTATATGCGAAATTTTAGCAATATTTTTGGAAAACTGCAGACATTAGAGATAAAAGTTATTAACTTATATGAATAAAAGTATTACTAAAGCAAATTAGAAAAATATAATTACTATGGGTAATAGATGTATTTATGGAATAAGAAAACATATATATGAAATCGAATTTAATCAAAAGAAAAACAAAGGTTCTATTGTATAAAAGTCTTGTAAGATCAGTATTAACTTATACATGTGAAACTTGCCCCATGTGTCGAACAGATGAGATAATCATAAGTATCTACGAAAGGAAGATTAAGATTTATTTTTGGAGGAATTCAGGGAAATGGAACGTGGCGAAAAAGATCGAATTTCGAGCTTTATCCTTCATATAAAGAATCTGACATCGTCAACTTCATCAAATTACAACGAATTAATGCTGTTTTCGTCATATGTACGAGAGCGTAAACTTGACGCGGAACACATTTTCGGACAGAAAAAATTTCACAATTTTTATAAAAATTTGTGACATTGTAACTCATGCATTTGCTTATAATATAGTGTTTTTAAAAAGTTTCAAAATATATAATAAATAGTTTTTCCTTTTAACATGTGAAGGGATAGCTCATTTAGCATTACGGTATAGGGAAAAAAATGCAAAACACATTTTATATATAAAAAAAATGTGTCAACTCGGATAAAAATGAGTAGTATGATAAAATAAGTGATTCTCTACAGGATAGTGTAGCCAGAATATAATATAATTGTTTGTGTGAGTACTTTTATAACAGAAAAAATATTCCAAATTCAGCCCCTATTCTTTAACATTAGCCGAAGATAGCCTTAAATGGGCAGGTCACATTGTCAGAATGGACGAAGACCACACCACTAAAAAATTCTTCAATGCCCAACCAATTGGCTTACGGAGAAAAGGCAGGCCAAATCTTAGATGAATTGATGGCCTAGAAAAAGATTTCCTAGTTTTGAGAACTTGTGACGGCTCACGCGTCCTTTCTCTAACATAACCTCTGTGTTCTTTGACGGCCAAGATTAATGGCAAATCTTTTCCAACCCAAATCCAAGAAGTGAAACGCGAAGGTATAGATGAAAATAAGATAAACTTTAAAAGGACAGAAGTTTTAGTAAGTGCGAAGGCAATTTAGAGACTTTAAAAGGACAGAAGTTTTAGTAAGTGCGAAGGCAATTTAGAGAAAGTTCAGTTCAGAAAAAGTAGAAGTGTAATTTGAGACGGCCTACCCAAGAATCACGGAAACCTAGCCATTACTACAAGGTGCATACTATTGCACACGAGCTCAACAGCCGATCTGAAAGTGTTTGAAACGGTGCTTGGAATTCAAGGTAGGAAGATTATTTTCCGAATTCGAAATATTATTAGGATTCAGAGTAGGCGGATAATATAATTATTTAGATAAGTGATCCAATTGCGCGATCTGTGTTAACTACGGCTACGTGTTTTGGTTTATTCTCACTTAATATAAGTTTGTTCAATATATAAGTAATTTAAGTTAAAACTCTTAATAAAAGTCATATTAAGAATTCTAAAATGTCTCTTCATTTCGAGAATCCCATACCTCTAACTTACGCTGAAACCCCACGATATGGTCGACAAAGATCGACCATATCACAAACTAAAAATTGGAAAATACTAACAGGAAGAAGGCTGGCCTAGAAAAGGCTGCTTGAGAAGGCCAAGACCTACCCTGAGCTGTCAGAAAAAAGGAAAACGAATTAGATGCATTTATCTATAAAATATAATAAATTTTTAATTTGTTGAAATTTAAAACTTTCAGAGCTTATCTAGTGTATATTACAAGAAATGTGACATTCTTTACAAGACCATTATTTAAGTAACTTGCCATAACTCAAAAAATATTCTTGCAATAAGAAATATTTTAATACATTCTCTAGAAAACAATATAAAAATTCAAAAATTTTGAGTTGTCAGACTTGCCGTGATAGATTCTGAACAATTCAAATGCCCATTTCTGGTAGGTTATACACCCACTTTCGGTTTTTCTAATTTTATAAAATTGATTGTAACTTGGACTCTAGGTAACGTAGAAATAAAACAAAGTAAGTCTTGTAAAGACAAAAGATAGCTCTGTTTAATAAAATAAAAAACAAAAAAAAAACTTGTGTTTTGACCTAATTTGTTCATTTTGGAGTGTTCGGATACCTTAAAATTTTGCTAAATTTATGGATATGTGCAGAAAAGCTTTAGATTTATTATAATTGGTGCTATCAAGAATGCAATAATCTGTGCAAGTTTGCCAAGAAATGTAAACAAATAATTTAAATAAATTAAAATAATGCAAAATGTAATAACGTAGTTAAATATATATTTCACATGAAAAAAAAATTGTTTTACAGATGTATAGAACCAAAAGCGGAAATCAGAGCACACACACACATGCAATATATATCAAACAATTAAATCGCTCTAGCAATGATGTACAAATAGAGATAGAACTCGCTATCAATAGAGTTATCTTTCAGATATCTTCCCTATTTCCAGATCTTTTCATATATAACTCCGTAAATTTTGTTTTCAGTAACTTTAAAGATTTTTTTTCCTAACGCAGTAGTGAGTGATGCTTCATTTTACTAGTACTACACAACCGTTTTGATTTTAACTTCAAGAATGAGTCGAACTTTAACAGATGATGCTTTTTTTTACATAAATTACAAACTACGCACAAGTAAATTCAACAGAATCATTTTATGGCAAGTGAGTGAGTGAATATTAACGTCACACTGTTCAGCTACACGAGGGCTTTTGGTGACGGACCACATAATTTTGAACCATGGTGAAGTGACGAGGCACCCCCCTTTTCTAACTACCACACCACACCAACGAGAGGACGTTTCAGCTCTCAACAGATTTAACATGCATCGCTGCCTTACACGGCGGGTCTTTAGTGGTACTGGGCTCGAACTCATGACATACCTGCCATAATCCGATACCATGACCACTGGGCTACCGCAGCCCTCCATTTTATGGTAAAGAATAGTAAGTAAGAAATAGTCTTTATACGTGAGGCATTGAAAGGACAAGCAGAGAGATTTAATTTGATCTCATAACTTTGTAGAGTGCCACTGAAAATTGTTCCGCATGCCACGTGTGCCATATAGGTTGCCGACCCCTGCTATAGAACATCTTTTCCGCAAAGGTAGATTTCGTTTGATAATAATTCTTTTTTTCCATATGACCGCAATCCACCCTACTGTGGAAGCTCACTTATGCAGTAACGATTGTGACGAACTCTAGACCCGTTCTGAAACTCTAAGTGGTAACGCGAACGAGGACAGATAAGAGAAACTGCGCCTGCGCGAGTGACACGCCAGAGAATTCGGCGATTACGACGAGAGGGTTCGTTTAGTTCTGCGAGCGAGCTTAGTGTGAGTATTTAGATTTTTTTGTGGTGATCGTCTTGAAACGAAAGAAGACGATAAGCTCCATCAGTGAGCTTTGTAAAGAGATAATTCAGTGATTGTCTCTCGAACAGAGATCTGTGACCTCCGCCAGGGAGCTTTTCGTGAAGGTTTTTTTATCTGTAGGAGACAAATGTGTTGGATGCCTAACTAGCCAATAATTAGCTTTATTTCCCTACAATTGTCAACAAATTCGGAAGATTTATGATTCTTACTTAAAATGTGTATAAAGTGCAATATAATGTTGTGTGATCGTATAACCCAATAAAGTAAATCATTCAAGAGTCATCAATTGACAATGCTAGGACATATATTATACGACCTTCAGAGTTGCAAGTAATGTCTATTTATAATTCCCCACAAAACCATAGTACAAAATGTATTAAAATAAAATAGCA
Source organism: Trichonephila inaurata madagascariensis (assembly GCA_019973955.1). Taxonomy (NCBI): domain Eukaryota; kingdom Metazoa; phylum Arthropoda; class Arachnida; order Araneae; family Nephilidae; genus Trichonephila; species Trichonephila inaurata. Next base: position 27,911 of record BMAV01000527.1, on the reverse strand, counting down.
GTGAAAATTCCCTTGTGTGATTTGTCTATATAATATCTAAGACAACATATTTTTTTTCCCAATTACTTAACTATTTTTCAATTCCTACTATTCGCTCACAATCTCTATATATTTATTTATTTATTTGTTTATTTATTTATTTATTTGTTTATTTATTTATTTATTTATCTTGGTGGAATTTTCAATCGTTAATAAAATACATTTTAAAGCGCTCAATTGAGCTGAAATTTTATATACATGGTTATTTTGGATGACAATACAATAATTTAATTATAATTAATAAAAATTAATTGATTAAAACTAATTATTCAAAATTACAAATACAGCCACGTTGGCATCACTTTTGGCGACTTGTGTCAAAACTTCAAAAAGGTTTTTTTCTCACGTTTTAAAGCATTCAGTTGAACTAAAATTTTATATACATGATTGTTTGGGATGACAATACGATACTTTAATGATAATTAATAAAAATGAATTACCACTTAATGCTGTTACATGTATATACATATTTATATTAATTGTAACTATTTAATAAAAAGTAGCTAAAATAAAATAAAATTTTTCTCTGTTGATCTAAGTAGGAATTGACTTATTTTTTTTTTATATTACTTGTTTTGAATTAGTATAGTATATATATATATATAACCTCTTCCTAATTCATTTATAATTAAATATATGATTTACACCACCACAAGAGAAGAATATTGTACGACAGTGTTTAAAATTTTAGATACATTTCTTTGATTTTAAATTAAAAACTCGTAAGTGTAACATCAAAAACAAAAAGTCGCTATCTTCTTTAAAAAAATTAAAACACAATGAACCACAAAATTTAAAGTCATAAAAAAAACCCCTTTTAATAGATTTTCACAAATAAAACATTGAAGAAATCTCCCCGCGATATCATATCTCTACTCAAGTAAATCCTTTTCTGTTCTAAAACATATTTAATAACCTCGCAAGATATCAGCACCATTGTTCTTTTTCTCTCTCTTCTCCCATTCTTAACAAAAACTTTAAAAAAAAATTCCTACTGCTTGAGAACAAAAGGGATTGCCATCTTTCTACATCCTTGCACTTAAAAACTTGGGGCAGGCGAAAAAGTATCGTCTGAAAACGGATGTTGCCATCCGGTGGGGAGGAAATAAATGGAAGGGATGTTCTTTTATTTATTTTTTTCATCTTGTGGCTGATCGGGCGGGTAACTCTTTCAATTGCTGCTGACAGCTAACCTGGATTTGGGTTTGAAATGTTGCCTTTGCATCTCAAATGGCCTCCGTGCAACTCATAACTCTGGATTTTCTTTATGTTTCTTAGGGAAAAAATAGGTGGTCTGACTGAAATATCCGGAGCAATGGATCTTAAGAAGTTTATTACGAAATCGAGTTGGCTTGTGACAAGAGAATCAGTAAAGATTTGAAGCACGATTCGTTATTTTATTCATGTACATGGCACTTGACAGAACTAATGTTTTTTTAATTTTTCCTTCAATTATTATGCTCTGGGTAGAAACGTTTCATAAGCCTGATTTCGTTCTCATCTTGAAAATATTAATGTTAGTCAGCGCTTCTTGAGACGTAGAATTTTAGATTAAATTATAGATGTTATGTAATATCTGTCTTTTAATATTGCCTTTAATCTTCCGTTTAATTGCTTTGATCATTTTTTTATAGCTTCCTTAATATCTTAGTATTTAACTTCAATAAAAGTAAAATATGAAATTCAATAGTTTGGAGATTGAACTGCAAGAAATAATACAAAGCTAAAAGTATTCGAGTGTTTTGTAGTTTAAAATAAGAAAACTCTATAAAATTATATGCATATATGTATCAAGTATTATATCAGGGCTTTTTTTTTTGCCTTCAAAACTCAAGAGAAATACTAAAAAGTCAAGATTGATACATCGGGTTGGTTATAGCGGGTTATCATAGTTATAGCGGTTCAGTTTATCATACTAAGGCAAATATCTGAAAAGTTAAAATGGAATAAATCTTCTAAATTCTTTATTAATTATCTGATAAAAGTACATATTTAAAATGAATTCAGAAATGCATAAAACACACTTAGAATCAGATAACAACAAAGTGCAGTACTGTGAATCAGAAAGGATTCATCATAGCAATTCGAAATAATTAAATAGTATGTTATTAATAATGATAAAATAAAATTTGCAAAAACTGTAAATAATTTCTTGATGTGTGTAATAATATTAAAAAAATTTCATATAATGATACATATATATATTTCTAATGGGCTTCGATTGGAGTTTTACCATTGCAGACTTAGTACATTCCCCGGAAGTTGGTATCTCTTTTCAGTGCGGCACCATATAGGCGGATACCAATCAACGCGGGTAATTTTGACTCCCAGTTTCCTCCCTAGAGGGAGGCACCTGAGTATATATATATAATTTTAATAAAATTATATGTATAGCTTGTCAACTGTATCAGGAAAAGGAATAATTTGCAAATGAACAAAAACAAAATTTATATATACAATACTCTGATAGCTTTAATCAAACTTTATAAGTGAAAATAGAAGTTTACCCAAGGCCAATTTAATCTCATTTCTCGCCCTGGGCGCAGAAGATCTACGAGTCCCCTTCGCACTGGCGAATAGAAATTTATTACCAGAAAACCTGGTAAAGTTCAGCTTATCCGGGTCCTTGGGATCCCCCCCCCCCACCATGCGCAAATTGGATAAACGGGACCGGGGTTTACATATGAGTGGTCCGTCTAAGAACTGCTTAATCAATCTCTACTTGCATTTTTTTTAAATAGAAACATTTTAATAAGGCATCCTGCTTTTTTCACCGTTAAGTAGATGTTTTAGCTATTTTTGGTAAAAAAAGTTAATTTAAAATAAATATTACATTTTAATTACCTTAACTTATCGAGAGCTAACTATAGCTCAAAGAATTCAAATTTCTTACTCTGGATTTACAGATAGCTGTTGATAAAGTACTCCGCAATATTTATAAGAGATGCATTTATATATTCCGTGCAGTGGTGCACAGAAGGGGGTGTCCTAGGGGTCCGGCCCCCCCCCCAAAGCCCTTGATTTTTTTTCTGATTGATTATAATTTTAAGTATATAGTACATAAAATTTAATTAAGTATTTGTTCTTAATGATTAATTTTATTAATTAATGCTAATTATTTATTCAATAATTAATTTTTTACTCCTTTTTGTTCCCGAAAATCGACAAAATTAAAAGGAGTATGATACAAGAATGGTGGACTTTCGACCCTGGATACCCCCCCTTGAAAAATTCATGTGTGCATACTGATTCCGTGTCATTAAAATATATTTTTGGAAATATGAACTAGCATATACATATGTATAAAAATATTGCCTATTACCTTATTTTTTTACTATGAAATAATATTTATTACTCAAACAATATTAAAAAATGCGATTATTGTTTGGATCATCCTTATTCCATACATTTCTTAAGAAAGTGTATGCATCATAAATAAATTGATCGTCTTTAAATTTGACTCCAAATCCAACTGATAAAAAATAGACACAAAGGGTCAGGAGTTTTATTGGTGATGCAGCTGGGAAGATTAAGAGGTTATTTTTCTCACGGTTTACTGTCTCTGACACGTATTCTTATTCATTTAATCTTCTTACGAATAATGAAAACATATTAAAACATTAATAACATTTTCAATTTTGGGGGTAAATAAGAAAAGTATATACCGAAGCTACAAAGACTTCTACTTGAATTCTGTCTAATTCAATGTTACGACTGACTATTATTTTTTTTTAGATGTAATCATTTAATCCTTCTGAAGCTTAAAAATTTTTGAAATTCTTCAACATTATGTAAATATTTTTGATTGAAAAAAAATCATTCCTTCTTTTCTCTAGAATAGAAATTTCAAATTAATAATTAAAAATAAATACGAGTTAGGATTCAAACGTTTCCAACCTGAGTCTATAACTTAAAAAATATTACGAATTAAATTACTAAAACACATCCTCCTTCGAAATAAGACTCTCAAGCAATAACACACTTTTTCAATCATTTGTTAAGATTGTCGAAGCATTTCTGGAATCCATTTTTTGCTATGTCTATTAATTCAGCCAACGATGCACCTTTAGCTTCATCTGCAGATTGAAATAGACATCCCTACATGCAACGTGCCTTTTTAGGAACAAGGCTGAAGAGACCGGGGGCGAGTGAGTGAGGGCTTTTGGCGACGAAGACCACGTAATTTTGAACCATGGTCAAGTCCCGTGGACGACACCTGAGCTGGCATCCCCCTCTCCTAACAACAACACCGCACCAATGGGAGGACGTTTCCGCTCTCGACAGAATTAACGTGCATCGCTGCCTTACACGGCGGGTCTTTGGAGGTACTGGGCTAGAACTCATGACATGTCTGTCATGATCCGATACCTTGACCACTGGGCTACCACAGCCCTGACCGGGGGGCGAGATCAGAGGAGTAAGGAGGATGCGGCAAAACAGTTTTTTCTGATTTTAAAGAAAGTCAGGGACGAGGAGGAATCAGTGTGCTGGAGCGTTATCAGGTAAAGCACCCATGACTGTCCACATTTTTGTCATTTTTGCCTTTTCTTTCGGATCGACGCAAGATGTCTGCATAGAGTTCTTTATTTGCAGTGCGTCCTTCAGTGATAAATTCCAAATGCACAATGATCTAGATCAGTGCTCCGCAACCTTGTAAGGGCGCCCCCTCGGGTACCCTTCTCCTTGATTATCAGAGTGAGCTAGAGGTGTAGGAATAACGGAAGAACTAGAAGCTGCCATGATCTTCATTTGACTTTATTAAGATCTTAAAACTTAAACATCTAAGAGATTAGATAATATTAATATATGTAAGAGAATCTACGGTGGCTAAACACACAATATATATATATTACCGAAATAACGTAGCCCGGACCACTATCAATAACTAACTCGCCTAAACTTAATTCCAATACTATCACAGATCCTAATATTAAATAGTCACTCCTACCTTAATTTCGATCGACCGATCCAATCTTACTGGAAGTTGCGTATTTACTGTAGTGCAATGGTATGCAACTTGACCTAATGGCTCTATGTCAGGAATAACTTCTGTTGGCTGACACTTAATCTTTCTAAAACCTCTTCATGCTTGAATCATTGATTATCATAAGATTCCCCAAATTGCCACCGCGCTTACTCTAACTTCTGATATTTAAAAGCTTCCTAATTTGCATCTTTCCTTCACGCTTCACTTCTTGGGTTTGGTTGGAAAAGAGTGGCCATTAATTCTGGCCCCAAAGAACCCAAAGGACATGTTAATGAAAAGACGCGTGAGCCCGTCACAACCTTTTTATCGCTGCGGACCGGTCAACGTTTGATAATTTTACCGCGGCCTGCTGAAGGTGGGACATGTTGATTGTTTATATTTTAGATTGTTTTGATTTAATAATTTTAACTTAGATGTATTTAAATATGCCTTCGGAATTAAATATAGTTACACTAAAAATGAATAAAAGTGATTGAACGTGGAATATAGTTATTTCCGTGGAAAGTTGCGCAAATCCGAGAGAAATGCACCACTTTAAATAAAATGGCAATAGTTAAATGTTCTTTAGGCGGCCCGGCACCATTTGATCCACGGCCCAGTACCGGTCCGCTGACCGGGGGGGGGGGGTGCGGATCATTGCTCTAGATATCGAAGAACACCTTGTGACGGCTCACGCGTCTTTTCTCTAACATAAACTCTGGGTTCTTTGACGGCCAAGATTAATGGCAAATCTTTTCCAACCCAAATCCAAGAAGTGAAACGAAAGTATAGAGGCAAATAAGATGGCCTTTAAAAGGACAGAAGTTTTAGTAAGCGGGATGGCAATATAGAGAAAGTTCAGTTCGGAAAAGGTAGAAGTGTAATTTGACGGCCTACCAAGGAATCACGGAGATCTCGCCATTACTACAAGGTGCATACTATTGCACTCGAGCCTAACTGAATATCTGAAGTTGATTAAACCGTTGCGGAAATTCAAGGTAGGACGAATCCTTTTGATACAAGAAATCGTAATATTATTAGGATTGAGAGTAGGCGGATAATATAATTATTTAGATGAGTGATCCAATTGCGCGATCTGTGTTAACTACGGCTACGTGTTTTGGTTTATTCTCACTTAATATAAGTTTGTTCAACATATAAGTTATTTAAGTTAAACTCTTAATAAAAGTCATTAAGAATTCTAAAATGTCTCTTCATATCGAGAATCCCACACCTCTAACTTACGCTGAAACCCCACGATATGGTGGACAAAGATCGACCATATCACAACCTCCGGGACGGACCTTCCATTTAGAGCGATCGTGGCAAAACCTGTTAGTTTTAAGATTGTGAAGATTTCCAAGTTGCCGATGCTCTCATGCATTTATGTGATCCGCAATCCATTTCTCGCCTCCAGTAACAATTCTGCCAAGTAGGGAAGGATCTTTGTCAACAGCCAAGATTAAGCCTCCCAATTTTTCTATTCGAATAGCTTTTTGGTATTCATTTAACATGTGGGGAACGATGTGCTGACAAACCCTATACATGTAAAGGTATTTAGCTAGTATCTGTTAATATGTGGCCTTGAATATTCTAACTGATTATGCTATTTGTGCTATTGTTTGAAGCCTCTTACGTACCGCAGCAGAAACCTTTTCGATGTTCTCTGCTGAGCGGGAAGTTTGCGGACGTCCAGAGCGAGCGACATCTTTGACACTTTCCCTGCCTTCTCTAAAACATCGATGCTACTCAAAAGCTTGCATTCTCGATAATGTATCACGACCGTACACATGCGTTAATATTTCGTAAATCTCCGTCTCACTTTTTGCCAAGCCAACACACAATTTGATATTCATTCTCTGCTCAACAAACGCCGTTTCTATCTACCGCCGGGTACTATATATATCCGCTTACAAAATGCGACATGGTAACAAGCCACCGACCCCATGATTTGGGACAAGCCTCTTGTAGAAAAGGGGAAGGATGCAGAAACGTTATCATATTTGCTCTACTGCCCAAAATTTTCACGTTATAATCTCAATCCGGGAACTGTTGAATCCTCCTCCGTGAAAAATTAATAATCAAAAATAAAATTACCTTAGAAACTTATTTTAATTATTAATCTAAAATTAATTTGAAATAATATTTCAAAATGAAACATAATCCGATTTTTGTAAGAAATGCTCTGAATAATGTTAAGTGTATTTAATGACTGTTCAATGCATATGTTTAAAAAATAACAACGTTAAAAAGATGTTCTGAGCATCTACGTATTTACGTTGTTGTTATTCCTGAAAGAAAGTATGAGTAGATTAAGTAAGTTGGTCCTTTCCATTATTTTTTTTTCTCTTATGATTAAAAAAGAGCCGAAGCATTTTGGAAAATACTTTACACAAAAAATAATTTTCCAGAAATATTTAAATAAAATAAAAGTATTTTCTGCATATATGTATTATTATAAAATATACAAAGATCTTAAAAGGGAAGAATTTAAGAATAACTCTATTTCTAACTGTACAAATCAATCTAAAGAACACCCTGGCATAAAAATTGCTCCAAAAAGCCAATTTCCTTAAAACACTAACTCTACCCACCAGCAGCAGGAAAAAAAAATATCAAAACAAAAACAAAACAAAAAAAGCGGACCGCCCTCCCTATCTACAATCAGTTATCCCCAGAAGCCACTCCGGAAGAAGAAAAACTTTTTCCCCTTCCTCCCACCCCCCAGAAATTCTTTCCAGAAATCCACACCCCCAATAAGTGCATCCATCTTACCCACACACCCTTCCTCACACCCAATAAACAACCCAAAGATTCGCATTTTCGTCAACAAAAAACAAAATCCCCTTTTTTCCCCCTTTCCCAACATTTTTTTGTTGCTTTTCATCTCGCCAAAATGCACACGAACGATGATGCAGGAAAAAAAACAGTAGAGGCGCAAGGTCCATTTCTTTTGATAGAACAGAGCGAGTGAAGGGGAAAAAAAGAGAAAAAAGTCGCATGTACGTATTCCATCGGGATACCATGCAACCCCCTATCCTCCAGAGACTTACCGGACAGACACGAGCAGGACTTAAGGAATGCAATCCGGCCTTCGGTACCCCTTGCAAGGATTAGACCCTTGAGAGGCAAAAGTCCCTGACTGTATCCTGTTATATAATAAATTTTCATTATATTGGATTTGGGGTGTGCAGACTTGTTGGTAGGGAGCCCTATTGGAACAGGATTTGGTCGGTGATTATGTGTGGAGAAATATCTGCCTGGAGATTTATCCGGGGTATTTATTCGCCCACCCCGAGATGGGGTCGTTAATTTGTTTTTTATTATTCTTTTCTGTGGAACAGATTTGTTTTAAGGGACACAGTGAGCAACATAAATGGCGTTTGGTGTGGAGGGAGACTATACATATATTTAACAATGGAGAATCTTTTTCCCGTTTTGTGTGTTGTACGTAAGCAATGGATAGAATGGAATTTATGGATATAGTTTGCTGTGAACAAAAGAATAAATAAACGGAGATGGAAATTTAATATAATGGTTTGGAGAATCTTCAAGTTTGTGGTATGGTTTATAGAAAGTAATACAGTCGATTTATGCAGGAGGTGGAAAAATATATTATAGAAAGATAATGATATTTGCCCAAACATCCGAAGAATAACCATTCAAAGTAAGTATATATCATAAATTTAGATAAACTATTACACAAATCAGATCACCATTCATATATTAAAACAAAATACATTGATATTACCAAAGAAACGAGCAAAATATTTATTTGAGAAATTTCTTATATATATATAGCATAACAAGTTGAGATTCAGCGCATGTTTCAAATAAGATGCAAATTTATTTGATGTGCGACTTCTTTAATGTGAATGAAAGATTTACCTCATGCATTTTCATTACTGCTTTTCCAGTGGTATTTGACATTGGAAAGAAATACAAAAAAAGGCACTGGTATCAACTACCATTTGTTTTGTTAACTCAAATTAGAGAAAATTTCAAAGACTCTAGAACAAATAGAAAAAAATTCAGAGAACTGAATTTTAACGAGATGATAAAAATAACATCTGAAACAGCATCTAATTCTCAATTTAAAATCATATCTGACTGGTTTATAATATTATATAAGAGATACATAAAGAATTATTGACAAAGGATGCAGTAATTATGAAACATGATCAGCATGTAATGATAGCAACGAGCATAACTAAAACATACTTTCCACTAAAAAACAAAAGAAAAAAAAAACAGAAAAGATCTTAATGATCAAATTAATTTTAATTAATAAGCTAAATGAAGCTCAGTTCAAACCCCGGTCTAGGCAAGGTTGACTCGGCCTGTCATCCCTTCAGTGGGTCGATAAACGAATACCAAGTTTGCTTGGGTGAGTGAGTGAGTTTGGTGTTTTATGGCGCAAGAGCCAGTTTTGGCTATACTGCGCCAAACATTCATAGGTCTGTGGTCTGGACGGGAGAAAAAGAAAAGGAGAAATTGGATGACAAGATGGAGGGTCGAAAATAGAGAAGGATCACTCGGATACCCCGGGGTCGTGACACTCGTGTTTACCAAGGATAGTAAACGCCTTGGAAAAGGAAAAGATCACTAGGGTACCTCGGGATAAGCTTGCTTGGGAACTTAACACTGGGTTTTTTTTTCTCGTCAGACTGACCCCCTGATCGGAACATCTGCTCATGCACCTCAGGACCCTAGGTCACGTATACTGAGTTGGGCACAGTATCTCTTGGTCCTTATGGGTTGTTGCGCCACTGAGTTAACAAGTTACTTTTTATGACTTCATCTAAATCCAAAAAATATTTTAACATAACAATATTTTTAAAAAATGGCCTTATAAAGGACAAATAACTTTGTTTAGGTATCTCTTAAATGCTTTTAAGCAAGGATTCCCAGATTTTTTATATCAGCCAATTGTGTAGAAAAATAATATATTAGTATTTTTCGACACAAAAATACTTCTATATTATACTACTATATTAGACACTGAAATTGCGATATTCTGAATTACTAACTTTGAAATTTAATTTTTTTTCCAACACATATATTTAAAAAAGTCACAATACTCGGAATTTCAAACATAATTGAGAAAGCTAACATTTTGAATAAAATAAACACATACAAAAAATTTAGCAATCTTATTTACATTACGAGAAAAAAAAGCTTTCTTTTAAATCATGATTTTTCAAACGGAGCTCAAAACATCATTTTCTTAGAAGAAATCAACAAAATCAGGTATTCAGAGAGTAACAGCACTTTGTTATTCGAAAACTAGACTTGCATTATCTGTAAACTAAATCCTCGTTTTTCAGATTTCCTTTTTAATTCCATGTGGATATTTCACCCATTTAGATTGAAGTATTACACAATTTTTATTTTTTCACTGCATTTCGATACTTATATGTAAATTTATTCAGCGAAATCTTCATACACTCTTCCTTCCACGAGTAAAATCAGCATGACTTTTATCCTCAAACAATTCTAATCTCTTATTCAGCAACGCCCCCGGCCCGGCCCCCCAAAAACAGATGGGCAGGGAAAGCCATTTTTCTCCATCTTCGAATTTCAAATTTTCCCTGCTGCTGCCACGCGATGTAAATAAACCTCGTTTTGTTTTATTCGGTGACACGTTGTCATACCGATAGTGTCAAACCTGTCCGTTCCAACGCTCGTGCTACGTCAAATTTCAGAGAAATTCTCATGTAAAAGTCATTTCAGGTGGTTCCTTTCGGCTCTGCTAGAAATTTCACCATGATCTTTCTTTCTCTTTTCTTCTATTTTAGCATTTTTTTTCTCGCTTTCGGCTTTTGTTCGAGGCAGTTCTTCAACGAACTTGCTTATCTAAAATGGGATCCACACAAACAAAAGGTGAGAGTGACTTTTTGTCTGGGAGAGAAAAGCACTTTTTGAATTCTTCTTTGCATATTAAATAAGACCGTGGCAGAAGCCGAGACAGTTGCTTTCAAGTTGGTAAGAGATTCAGTCACAGTTATAAAATTCTGGATCACTGGGATGGGAAATAGCAATTTATACGATTCCGAAATGACGTAGATATACGTTTAATTTTCAGACAAAGCTTGTTCTTTTGTGTACGCGTATAAATAATTCAAAAAAATTTATGTAGTAATTATATATAGTAAAAATAAAACTCTGGAACTAATTTGGAAAAAAAAATATCGGAGTTCAATTATTTTCAACATTTTTTTCCCCGTCACAAGAATTAAATATTTTATAATCAGATATAACTTGAAAGGTTCACACATTTATTTTACCACGCTATTTTGTAAGTTTTATTCTGTTTAGCCAATTTTATACCTTCCGGAAAATTGTTACTTTTTTTTTTACATATTTTTCATGAATTTCGGAAAAACTAAAAGACTATCATCCAGTTTTCTTGCAAAGCCTCCTCTAAACAATAAAATGCAAGAATAGATGGAAAGATAAGAAGTACTGCGTGAATTATAGCCGCATATAGGAGGTATTGTTATTTTACTATTCAGTCCATGACGTTGTTAGCAATATAAACGAAATATGTTTTCAAGATTCGATGAAGTGAAAATTACAACTTGTATCATACACAATAGTTAAACTGAGTAATTTTTTTTTTTATTATTATTATGCAAATAGATTTCAATCAAGCAGACTCCTATTTTTGTTTTTGTATGAAACGGGGATTGTAAATAAATTCAATGAAATAAAATACTCGTATATTTACAACCCTCTAACTAAACAATTAAATTTTCAATCCAATTTCTTTGTCATTTTGTGGCACTTTTAAGTTCTGAGTGTCAGTGAGTATTTCAGATACGTTAATTTTTGATTATTTAAGTATTAATTGATCATCCTCATAACGCTTCAGTAGGAACATTTAATTTAATAATAGTCAACTTGATCATTTATGTTTGTGAATACTTCTTGGTGTGTTGTTGCTCATGCCACCTGTCTGACGTAGTCAGATCGAGGCCCACGAAATTCATCGTGGCAAGGGACTAGAAGTACGTCTGTCGTTGGCCTTGAGCAACATACAGGTGACAGTACGAATTAGCTCGGCGAAATTCCCCGAAGGGACGATAGATGGCGACACCACCTATCTCCCCCTCCCCAATTTAGGCATGGAACTGAATGGGAGGGAAATATTCTTCAGTCCCCTGCAATCGTGATTCAGCCCACAAGACTTTCGGACCCACTGATTTAACGATCACGTACTCCGTGTGTACTCGGTCTTCCTGGTGTTTTGAGATATGGCCATACTCCTATTGTAAGCTCGAGTAACTGCCTTGGAGTTTGAAAGTCAGACTTCGTGGAGGCACCGCTACAAAAATTCTTATCAAAAAGCTATTATATTTTACTTGGCATCTGATATGTACAGCCCCTTGAGCAAAATAAAAATATTTGTCATTTTTATGAAAACAATACATTTGGAAAATTACTTGAAAAATCTTAGAAAAAGTTTCAGTAAAAATAATTAAGGTAACCGACTACGTTCGGAGACGTTTCACAAAAAAATAAGAAAAACAAATTTAAAGAATATCATGTAAGAATTCATTGAAACAGACCCATGGATTAATATTAATTAACCATCCATGTTAAAATCATATAAAGACAGATAAAGGAATACCTATAATTCCTATCAAGACTAAATTTCATTTATGAAGTAACAATTTTCCCCATTAATAAAAAACTCCTCAATTATCAACATCACAGAGTTTAACTTGATACAGTGAGATAGAGAAAACGTATTGTAAAATAGAAGTGACTTTTTGTTAAGACCAAATCGATTCGTAAAGTTAATCCTAAGCCGTAAAACTAATTAACTTCTTCAGCTTTTCAATTAAAGCGTAAGCTAAAAGAAAGGTAGAGGATGTTAAAAATTTAATTTTTGAATGTGTACGAGTTAAAATTATTTCCTTGGGAATTGAATTAATTGCTTTTTCTGAAACAAATAGTTGCGCGTTATATGGTTTTATCGTAACAGAGAAATATAGAGAACTGTTGTTGTTGTTTTTTTTACATTGTTAAATTCATTTAATTTATCTAAATTAGTTTCGAATTAGAGATATTCACTTGTTTGAATCAGTTCTTATAATTTAAAGCTATGATCAGTTAATGCGGATGTAGCAAGAGATGGAATTTCACTCTTCAATATTTCTAAGCAACTCATTATGGAAGGCTTTAATTAAAGTTAAGTTGGATAACCACCTTGAACTCCTATAATTCCATAAGACGATCGTTGGGGAAATATAGACTCCTTTTTTGATTGTCAATATTTTATCAGCCAAGAAATGTATTGAAACACCAGACGTATGTTATTTTCCCTTCAGCAATGCTCTCCTTGTGAGAAAGTTGAGCTTTACAAGTAAGGTTTGCTTCCCAGCGGGAACTTGAAAAATAACATAATGGCAACGGGGGGGGGGGTTGGTAACCGAGGTACAGAACCCGCGAAGCTATGTTTCGTAGAAAAGTAACAACTAGTCAAAAGTGATCACTCCTGTCCGGAGACTATTACTGGTGAATGAAGATACCGCTACAGTACTTGTTGAAAATGTATTACTTATTTATTTCTATTTTGATTACATATTATAAACTTTAAATTTCAGATGGAAACGTTAATAATAAAATTGTATTATTCTTCTTCATTCACTTTTTAGTATTTTGCAAATGGCAACACCGGTATTCTGTTCGATTGTTTATGTTTTGAATAAAGTTCGTTTTTGGTCGGTGATCTTCGAAATTATTTATCTTTTTTTTTTTTTTTTTCAAATTGCTAGCCACCGTTGCTCGAGTTTTAATTAAAACTACTTCGATTTAGAAGTGTGGAAAAGGTGATTTGGTGTTCTCATAATATTTTTGAAAGTTAAGAAAATTAGTTTAGATTTTATTTTGGAAGCTTTAACAGTGAGTCAGTGTATACGCGAATGATTTTGTTATGGTGAGCGTGTGAGTTGTTGCTGTTAATTGGTGGTGTTGCGTGGAGTCTGGAGACTTTAGTTGCTGTGTCAAGTGGGTCTGAGGACTTTTGATTGCTCTTATTGAAGGTAGATGGCGCCATGGTAGATCAGAAAAAAGGTTGCGTTTGTTTTTTTTATTCAGCCAAGGTCACCAATATGGAGGTGAATATCCGAGGACAGAACCTGCGACGCAAGGTTTCGTAGCCGCGTAGCATAACTACTAGACTAAAAGTGATATCTCCTGTCCGGAGACTATTATTGGCTTATGAAGATACCGCTACACAACCATAGAAGAAGTTGTGACTTGGGATTTCCAGATTATCGACGTTATGGTCCTTGGTGACATATTTGGCGAAAAATACGATATCGCCAAAAAGTCATCGAGCAAGCTGTAGGATCAACCCTTGTAGAAATTTTCATGAGACTATATGAAAGACATTTGAAAAAAGTTCAGTTCAGTTCAGAAAAGAGTGCGGTCGAAATCAAGAATGCCTGTGCATTGAATGCGATAAGAGAAAAAGAGAGATTTTATCTGCCTGAGTTCCAGCCGGTGAAATTATTCTAGAGAGCCGTTTATGGAACGTGTAAGGCTTGTTTATAACGAATGCGTTTTGTACTGTTGTAAATTATCTATTATAGTATTTCTTGGTGTACATACGTTGATTTGTCTTCGAGTAATCATCTGTTTGTTCTTGCAAGTTAAATCTGTTTCTGTTCAAATAATTGGAGTCGTCAGCCGCTTTCCACTCCCTCTAATTTGTAACAGCATTTCACATTACTATCATCAATGTAACATGCATAATATAATTTTTAATTGTATTTGAAATATACCTAATAAGGAAAATTAAAAATTATATGTTTTGATTTCAATAATTTTTTGGTAGGAAAAATTCCTTGTAAAAAGTGTTTGACGGGCTCACGCGTCTTTTCTGTAACATAACCTCTGGGTTCTTTGACGGCCAAGATTAATGGCAAATCTTTTCCAACCCAAATCCAAGAAGTGAAATACGATTATGAAATGCAAATAAGATAGCTTTTAAAAGAACAGACGTTTCAGTAAGCAGTATGGCAATTTAGGGAAAGTTATGTTTGGAAGAGATACGAGAGTGAATTAACGGCCTATCGTAAAGTTACCAAGATATCGAGCCATTACTACAAGGTGCATACCATTGCACGCGCGCCCAGGTGTTTCGTACCGTGATAGAACCTTAGCTTGAATTAAGGTAGGACTGATTATTTGATATTAGGACTTGTAATATTATCAGAATTGAAAGTAGGTGGATAATATAATTATTCAGATAAGTGGTCTAAGTTACGCGATCAGGTTTAACTATTGCTGTGTGTTTGGTTTATTAGATTCTCACTTATTAAAATTTATCTAAATTATTAGAGATTAAAGTTATATTCTTAATAAAGTCATATTAAGAACTTTAAAATGTCTGATCTTTTGGAGAATCCCACACCTCTAATTCACGCTGACAATCAAAGATATGGTCACCATAGAGCAACCATATCACAAGTGTTTTATTAAGGAATTGAGAAACACATTATATTGATCAAAAATGATAGATTGTGACATAGCCATCTGTCGATAGCTATGTCTTGGGGGTTCCGCGTAAGTTAGAGGTGTGGGATTATCGGAAGGATGAGACATTCTATAATTCTTAATATGACTTTTATTAAGAATCTAACTTAAATTACTTAGATAACGAACAAACTTATATTAAGTGAGAATAAACCAAAGTACGCCGATTTAATTAAGTCAGATCGCGCAATTAGATCACTTATCAAAATATCTTATATCTGCCTAATCTCGATTCAATATTATACTAGCGTTCAGAATACAATCTTCCTACCTTGGAGGAATAATCAACGATCCAATCAACTTCAGATATTCATGTTAGGCGTGAGTGCAATAGTATGCACCTTGTACAACTGGTGTGATCTCCCTGATTCCTGAGTAGCCGTCTAATCACACTTCCACCTGTTCCGAACTAAGCTTTCTCTAAATTGCCATGTTTTCTCACTAAACTTTCTATCCTTTTAAAGGTTATCTTATTTGCATTGTTGCTTCATTTTTACTTCTTGGATTTGGGTTGGAAAAGTTTTGCCATTAATCGTGGCCGTCAAAGAACGTAGGAGTTATGTTAGAAGAAGAACACGAGAGATGTCACAAGATATATTCAATTATTTCAATGAAGCAGACATGTTTTGAGCAACAGTGTACTCTATACATTTCTGAAGATGTTTCATTGAATAAAATTTGGAAGCATTTTTCTGCTTTGAGTAAGTCTATACTTAACTGCAAAATCATTTCAGTAATATTTAAGAAACAAAGCTGTCACTAGTGGTTGAAATTATAAGAGACAGTGAAATATGTTAAACGCGAAAATGCTTAAAACGAAATATCGGCTTACATGAAATAGTATCACGATTCCAACAAACTACTACGTAATACAAAACGAAATTCCCTTAACATGAAAATATTTTCTTTCTGGGAATAAACAATATACGGAAAACCCAGCCGGATTGGACTGCCCTAGTGTGTATGATCGGAATAATTCATTACAGTAAATGATGATACTATGTATTCAGCTCCAATTATGACACACAAAGACATTTTGGAGTTCGTTTAAAGCTCCAAAAATATCATTGATGCAGATTCCGACGTTGAAACTGAAATGAATTATGCAGTTCCTGTTCTTCGTCATCCGAATTTAGGAATGTCATGAAAAGTATGCGTAGTTATTTAGATGCACATTCCAATGGTGAAATGAATAACAAAATGGACGATGGCGAACAATTTGATGCTAAAAAACAATACAAAGATAAATATCAGATTATTTTTCAGAAACTCAATAAATGTTTCATTTTTCAAATTTTGTATTAAATTTCTTTAAGTTCTTGTGAATGTTTTCGTTTCATTGATTTTTTTATTAAATACATGCATATATAAAAATCTCTGTAAATATATATAATAGGCCCTAATAAACTAAATTTTGTAGCTGCATGTTTTTTTTTTACAATATCTTTTTTAACACCAAAAAATATTTCTGTCCCCTCAGTTTCATGTTAAGGTATCCGACTACGTTCGGAACCATGATTTTAAAAAAGCGCATAAATGTATAATTTTCATGATATTTAGTGTCACTTAGATTAGAATACATGTATAAAATGGTTTTAAGGACATCATGACAAAAAAATATTATTTAAATACAATTTTTTGGCAAAAAATTAACTTAGAATAACCTTTTTTCCAAATGTTCTTCTTTTGTAAAAAATGCTTCTATTGTATTAATATTTTATCTGTATACAGTTCAGACCTCTGTACAGAGGCTCAACTATGATGTTTGAAAATTTCACATTATTTTTTGAGTTACAACCATTTGAAATAATTATCGGCGTATTTTCTTAAAATTTCTCCCTTCTGTTTTCGTAAAACATGGATAAACCGACTTCCAAGTTATGCATTTCAAAAATTCTAGTTGAGCCTCTGTACAGTTGTCTGAGCTATATACAGGCAAAATATTAATACAACAGAAGCATTCCTTACGAAAGGAGAACATTTGGAAAAAATGTTATTCTAAGTTAATTTTTTGCCAAAATATTGTATTTAAATAATTTGTTTTTATCATAATGTCTTTAAAACAATTTTATACATGTATTCTAATCTAAGTGATTCTAAATATCTTGAAAATTATACATTTATGCACTTTTTTAAAATCATGGTTCCGAACGTAGTCGGATACCTCAAGCAATTTTCACTGTATTAACAGTAAAAATAAATTCAATGTGAGCAGTATATTAGAGACTTTATATCCAGTTTTAGACCCCCCTCCCCATCAAGTGTTAAGTAACATTTAAAGCGTTGCGAATTCTACAGTTATTGATAACTTTACGTTGGTAGATAATACATTGAATGAAATATCATGTAAAGAAGTTTGATCTTTGAATTCCAAGATCTTGGAAGCTAGAATGATACCTATTTTTTTTCCTGGTCCCACGTTCAAGAAGGATACTATTCAAAAGCATCATAACATACACAGAGTCATTAATCTAGATCACACAGAAACTCAGTTAATCAGTAAAGATACATTAAGAGTTTTCCCACTTCAATGCATTCAAAATTTATATTTAACCCGCGATCACTCACGCGGGGTGTTCTGTACACCCCAGCAACAAGAAAACCTTCCCAGGATTCTAAATAGAATGCGCAGAACCCCGATTTTTTTCTGTAGCTGCACATTTTAGGTCATTAAACCTTCAGGCCTGATGCAATCCCTCTTTCTCGAACGATTGGAATGTAATGATCTTCAAAAGTTTATCTGGGGGGCTGAGAACTCACGCGAGAAGTTGAGCATTTGTATACAGTCTGCTTTGAGTATTTGAAAAATGATTAAAATATTATTTTTCTACTTTCTACTATCATTATCTAATTAACTATAAAGTATATTTATTACTGGTATATAAGTTTTATATAATGGTTTATGAAAAAATATAAAATTATGTGTTTTAAAATGAAAATTTTGTATGTTTAGTTTAAACTAATGTTAGTCTCATTTGTATGCAATAAATTTTATAATTTTATTTGTATAATACAAAAAACATTTTGTACTTCATAAATTTGTATCATAATGACTTAATTTTTTTTTCATAATTAAATACACGTGTTAAAAGTCTGGGGTGTTCTCTACACCCCGCGAGTAACGAAGGTAGCAAAAACAGGCGCGAGTGACCGCGGGTTAATCATCAATTTTTTTTATGTACATAAATCACTTTAGGTTACTTTTACCCAATATTAGGATCCCACTGTGATAAATAAAAAAATTTTTTAAGTATCTTAGGAAATATCTAAATATTTAAATAACTTAATGGAAGAAAAAGAGGTTGATATTGATGGAGTATAATATTGAAGAGTAAATCTCTTTTGTGATCAAATCAACGGATAAAATCAAACAATAAAAATTAGCTACAGAATCTATAAAACACTGAGGATAAATATTTACTTTACTACAGAGCTTTTAACAATTACACTTTTTCAAAATATTAATATTTCTGTTATTGTTTTCTCTATTTAAATATGTATTAGATTATATTATAAGAAAGT
>BMAV01000526.1:0-18185 GCA_019973955.1 Trichonephila inaurata madagascariensis | reverse complement strand
TTTGAATTTTTCAAAATCTGTTGAGCCTCTATACAGGGTCGAGCATATACAGGCAAAATATTAATACAATAGCGTATTTTTAAAAAAGAGAACATTTGGAAAAAAAAGGTTATTCTAATTTAAATTTTTTTCCCAAAAAATGTATTTAAATTTTTTTTGTCATAATGTCCTTAAAACAATTGAAACATGTATTCTAATCTAAGTGACATTAAATATCTTAAAAATTATCCATTTATGCGATTTTTAAAATCCGGTTCCAAACGTAGTCGGATACCTGAAAATAATTTTAAAAACTTGGAAGCACTACTAATAAAATATATTGAAACATGTAAAAATTGAAATATAAAATGTAATATGAAATAAAAGTAAATTATTTGATAAATATTGAAAATTAAAATTTGAAATATAAAACTGGATTAACACATATTTCTTGGAATAGTACTAATTATATACATATCATAGAAAAATATATTTACAAATTGAAATAAGTAATATATATATACACTAAACATAGAAATAACATTTTTACACCTTCATCATAAAGGTATAATAAAACAATACACCAAATGAAACATGAATTACATGAAAAGCTACAATATTATCACCCTATAGTAAAAAAAAGTATTTCTAATATATATGTATATGTATATATATATATATATTTAAATATATATAATTCAATTACAACACAGGAATCAATAAAAAAATCGAAACTAAATGAATCCTATAACATAAAAATCCCATTTCAGAATATCAAGGGGAAATAGAAGCAAAAATTTAACGTTTTAAAAAAAAATTAAAAAAAATTTATAAAATATAAGTGCAACCTCGGACTTAGGACCGATAAGTGGGGTTAAACTAGTTTGATGGGGCCAACCTTCCCTATTGCAATTTGGGAAATTAATCGTAAAATACCCAATTCTAAAAAATTTAAAATTTTAAAAATTAAATATTTAAAAAATTAAACCATTAAACGAAAAATTAAACTATTCGCCATGCATTCTGAAAGATATTATATTAAAATATTAAAATTCTAAAACAATTAATTGCATAATATAAGTAAACCCCCTCGCCCCAAAGTGACGCACTCATCCTTGGTAGAAAAATTCAAAACGAAAGTTCAAATTAAAACCAAATTATTTTCACAAATGAATGCGTAAATCATTAAAAACTCACCAAAAGCATTCTATCAATAATTAAATTTCAAAAATTTTTGAACGTTTTTTTCCTCATATTTAATACAAATCCCCCTCCTATATTTTGCTCACAAACATTAATCCCATGTCAACCCAAAATATTCATTCTACAAGGTTCAATCATTTGGTATTAGTCAAATCAGATTGCATGCAAAAAGTTGCTTGATTGATCATAAATAATTTTAAAGTGTAGTCTTTAAATATTGGTCTATTTTATATACTATAATGTTTTCCCTGGTGGAATGCAAAATTTTTTCACAGCGGGACCACTAACAAGCTGACTTTGTGGACCCAATGTTGTGTGGTGGATTTGTGCATTTATGAGAAAAAAATATTTTGAAATTTTTTTGATCTATGTTTTTTCCCCAAAGTTGATGGATAATCATTCTGTATGCAAAAAAATATAAATTTCTGGATGTTCTTAATTTATCAATATTGTGTGTAGTTAAATTATTATTTCTCATCAAAAAATTTAAAATTATTTTTTAAATATTGAAATATGTGGTATTGAAGTTGGGTATCTTTATGACATTGAATTTAAATGCTTCCCATTTATCATAGATATTGCTGTATAATTTGTTGTCAATAATTTTTAAAATTTCCAAATCAAAAAATTCAATTTTTTTGGGGAGTTAAAATTTGTCTTTATTAATTTTAGGTTTTCCCGGGAAAAAATGCCCGGGAATATATATATATATATATATATATAAAACGGGGGTGGCCATAAGTAAACGGGGGTTTTAAAGGGGGTGCTGGAGAGAAAACTGCCGAGAAGATTCCTATGAAATTTTGAAACCCAACATGCCAGGGCACGCGCGAGTCAAATGCGAAAAAAAACAAGAAAAAAAACCGCCATTTTCACCTGATAGATGGCGTTGTGCCGTGTTTCAATGCTTATCGACGGCATATATGCAAATTTTAAGCCCATCTCGAAAAGTATAAAAACAAGACCACATTGAGTAATGGTAAAAACGAAAACCTTTTGGAATAAAAAGGGGAACGTGCATTATTAGTGAAGAATATTTTTTTCCTATAATGGAAAAGAATTTATTCACCCTACTCGGGAAGAATACTGGTGTAAGAAGAGGCCCAAAGAGTGTCAATGGGTTTGGGTATGATTTCTAAATTTTGAAGAAACAGGAGAATTGGGCTTATTCCAGGCACAAGAGGGTGGCGTCCCGAAAAACCCGGAAAGAGTGAAAACAGATTAGACGCTATTGTGCTACTACGAGAAAGCGGGTTCGGGGAGCCAGTATGCAGCAAAAAGGAGCGCAAAAACCCGGGGCCCTGGGACATTCCTTCCTTGGTTAACGGGCATATGTTGCGCCGCATTCTTCGGCGTTATCCGTATAAAATTAAAATGCTTCAAGAATCGAAACCTCATGAGGACACCCTAAGAATTGATTTTGTCCTCTCGAAAATAAATTGGGTGGTTTTTTGGATACAGGGGTTTTTTTGGGGAAAAGGGAGGCACATTTTACACTATCAGGTAGTGTAAATGCGTATAACTGCAGGATATGGGGAGCAACCAATACGCTAAACGTGAAAAACTCCTCCTTTCCCGGGATTATGAAAATGTATGGGTGTGGAAATTTTTGTGATTTTTTTTTTGTGGGCCTATTTTTTTTTAATTCCCCAACCCAAGTGGTCCCAAACGTTGTAGTGTTCAGGGACTAGCTACGGTGGGGTGTTGAGAGAACAAAATTTTTTTTTAAAATTGAAAGAGAGACATTGTTTAGAAAAACCCCGGGATTTATGCAGGACGGAGCACCCCCCACATCTCAAACATGTTAAAAAATTTCTACATGATACTTTGGGGGGACTGAGTCAAAGGGAGAGGGTTTCCGAAAAAAACTTTTTTCCCCCCCCGTTTCAAAACCCGGGCCTTTTTTCCTTTCGATTTTTTTCTTTTAAGGGCATCTGAAAGATATGGCTTATTGGGGGAATGACATGCTTCTGTTACTGAATTGAAATCTAGCATAACGAGACACGTGGGTTGTGTTACAACAAATATTTTTAATGCGACGTGGCCCATGATGTTTCACGTTTTCAGCTCGTGGTTGCATCTGGTGGTTCGCATATTGAGCACATCGTGTCATAATTTCATTGAATAAAAATTTTAAATTTTTTTCGGGAAACTTTATGGATTGTTTAGTTTGGGGATCTTAATTTACAATTTTTTAAAACATGATACTGTAAAAAATTTTATTACCGAAGCGAATGGGATGGAATTCCTTTTATAAACTGTAAGTGATGTTTTTTTTGTTTATACCCTTTGAAGCTTATGCACTGTATATCGCTTTTAGAAGTTGTATATGCCAACGATGAGCATTAAAATACGGTACAGTGCCATCTATCGGGTGAAAAGGGGATTTTTTTGCATGTTTGATTTGCGCATGCTTTGAAGGGTGTAGATACCAGATTTTACTGGAATATTCTTAGTGGTTTTCTCTCCAGAACCCCTTGAACATTTTCAGTTTAATTATGGCCACCCTGTATATATATATATATATATATATATATATACTGTCAAACCTCTATTTAACGAAATCGCTAAATCCCGAAAAAAAGGCTCGATATATGAAAAATTCGCTATACAAATTTTAAATTCAAAAACACTATATATTAAAAAGAGTAATTATTCACACGTTTTTGAGAGTCAATTTTTTTTTATATATCTTATCCATAAAAAAAAAAGCTGCAAGGGAAACAAAAAAAAAATGTGTCGAGGAATATACTGTATATTTTCAACATTAAGTAAATAATTTTATATTACAATTAATGAATTTTAAGGACATTTTCTAATTTAAAGCATGCAAGTAATTTTAAACATACACTATTTTATAGCTATGAATTCTAAACATAAGTTTGAGGACGCATGTGATAGTGTAATTACTCATAAAATCTGTTAAAAAAAAGTATTTTTCCAATACAAAAACTCAAACAAAATTGTTTCATTATTCGCCTCACATCTTTGCAATGCACCAAAAATTCCTTCAGGTGTTTTTCCCGTGTCTTTTATTAAATTTTTCTAGCCATCTATTGCTACTTAGAAATTGGTCGTATCCCAATGCCTTCGCAAACTGAACAGCTTTTTCTATTACGAAAGGTCCAGAGATCGGAACATTTTTATCTCGCATTGTGTGTATCCTATTCAAAACTGCCTCGACGACATTTTCATAGACACATGTTCTTAAACGTTTTGAACAAGAATTCGATGTATCATAATTTTGTAACATCTCGATTTTTCACAAAATGTTGATAAGCTGTTTGGAGGAACATCAAATTTTAAAGGAAAATCCTTTTTCTTGACACCTTTGTCCACTTCCTAAAGAATTAAATTTTTTCTTTTGATGCGCAAGCACTTACATTTTGACATTATCGATCTACAAGAAACAGAGTTACCAGTACGACTGATTAACACTACAAATGAAAGAAGACTAGTTCAAAGACACGAGACAACTCCTCTGAGTGTGAAAGTGGATATCGAAGATGTTTCTAGTAAACTGGAGAATGGGGCCTTAAGGTTGCACTTCTTGGATGAAACGCCTAGAATTCTATTGCTCTCTGAGAGTTGAGCATCTAATAAAACCAGTTCAAGAGGTATGGCTACCATAAAATGTGTTAAAGAGAGAATAATTTAAAATGTCCAGAAATACTTTAAAAATAGGGCGAAAAAAAACTGAATCAGAAGAAAAAATGTTCGTTATAGAAAATGTATTTCGCTGTTGGGAGGTTATTTTACAAAAAAATCGTGAAATGTTCTTGGTTCCAGGAAATAGTTTCTTATATAAAAAAATTCACAATATAGAGGTTCGACTGTATATATATATATATATACACATATAATAAATATATATATATATTATGTATAAATGTATATATATATATATATATATATATATATATATATACATTTATGTATAGGAAAAAATAATAGGAACACCCATTTAAAAATTAGTTGTCCTTCGACCCTCCAATAAAAGGCGGTGAAAGAGAAGTTATTAGTCAAGTAACATGTAAAAATTCTGTTCGCGCGCGTAACAAAGTGTGACTATGTCCGACCTCTCCGACGTGAAAAGAAGAATGATAATTAGAGTTCGCTTCCCTGGAGTGTCCGTGTCCAGAACAGACAGCCTTGTAGGTATTTCATGGACCACTGTATCAAGGTTTATAACAGCCTACATAAACTTGGGTAAGGTATCTTGTGTGAAGCACAACAGTGGGTGAAAGCCGAAGTTGAAGGACCGTGAGAGACAGTTGTCGAAGAGGATAGTCGCCTGAAAACTCAAGAGTGTACTGCCGCAGATAACGTCCGAGATGAATATCCCCTTTTAAAAACCCATTACCCTTGAAGAATATTCAATAGAAGCTGGATGCTGCGAATACTCATGGCAGAGTAGATATTTCAAAACTATTAATTTCGGCACGGAATGCTGTGAAGAGACTTGAGTGTTGCCGAGACCATCTAAACTGGACGCAATTGCAATGCGAACAAGTCATTTGGTCTGGTGAATTCTTATTTACATTATTCCATACTACCTGACGTGTGTTCATCTGGCAAACACCGGCAGAAGCATTGACTGCCTGGTTCCAACCGTGAAACATGGAGGAGGTTCTGTGATGGTGTGAGACGCAATATCTTCCAGTAGATTGGGGCCTTTTGGTGCTCTTGAGGGAGATGATTACAGGCAATCATTATCGAAGCATTCTCGCAGATCGTCTTCACGCTATGCTTGAGACTCTTTTTCCGGGGGAACGTCTTGTGTTCCAAGATGATAACACCGCTGTTCACACGTTTCTCTGCGTTCAAACATAATTACATGAGCATGATAATGAAGTGGAACATCTAAAGTTGTGTCCCTAGTCCCCTGATTTGAACATCATTGAGTGTTTATGGGTTTTTTTAGAGAACAAAGTCTGTGCTCGGTTTCCTTCTCCACTTACACTACCTGGACGAGTGACGGCCCTGTACGAGGAATGAGTGCGAATTCCGATGAACTTTGTTCAAGACCTTTATTTGTGAATCCCACGTCGAATGGAAGCTGTCTTTCAGGTCAAGGTTGGCCTAATTCCTTACTAATAAGAGAATTTCATTTTTTCAAAGGTGCTCCTTATTATTTTGTCCTTTACCTGTATATATATACGTATAGGTATGAACTGCTTTTTTTGCTATTAATATTGAAATATATCTTTTTTATCAAAATTGGTAAAAATAATCTACCTATGGTATAAAATGGCTTTTTATTAAATAATAATCATTTTAAATATTTCAGAACTTTTAAAAATCAGGACAATTATTTTCATAAGAAAATTATGTTGTCGTGCAGTTGTTTGTGTTGTTTCGTATACTTACAAGGAAAAATACTAAACTTTCGGTTCAAAATTTTTTAAAGTTTTGCATATTAGGGCGGGGGGGATTAAAATTTTTTTTCTAAGACTATACCCTGGGAAGGTTGCCTATTTCTTAGCTAAAAAGAGAGAGAGGGAAAAATTCAAGTAAATAATATATTCTGCTCGAGCAGCGATCTTAAAACTTTGATAAAGTGAGAAAATTTTCTATTTTTTTTAAATCTATTTCTTCTAACTGAAAATTTAAAATATTATTCGATCAAAAAAAGTTGATTTTTGTACACTTGTTTTTGGGAAATTAACAATATATTCTAATTTTATTCGACTTTACTTTTTTAACAAAACAAAGTTAATAAATAATAAACATGTTAATTCTAATTTCATTTTGAAATGTTTAACATTATACGTGATCCAACTATCGAACATATCTTATAAAAGTTATTCAATATTTTTATTCAAAGAATGTACCTCAATGTTAGATTTTTGAGAAAATCTTGATGAAAGACACTTCCTGATGATACTGACTTTTTCTTCAGTGGCACACAATTTTCGAGAGGTTTGGGTTACTAGTTTGACAGCAACTCCACTGCTTAGCTGTGAGAAGGAAAACTTCGGAAATTTTTGTCTGAGTTATTTATCACAACCATAATCGTAAAGGACAGTTGACGTGACCACAGTCGTTACTCGAGAAGAGATACTGTAACGATCCCTGACCAATGATGTTTTTAGTTTGATTCTCATTTGGTACGTTTTTTTATTGGTGTAATACCGAAAGCTTGAATTTAATAATAATCATCATCGTCTCAATCGAATACAATGTATTACAGAATCTTTACGAATTTGTTTTTTGTTTGAGATTAGTATGTTCTGGTTAGTAGGTAACTAAAGTTTCACTCGAAGTATTTAAATGAACTGAGGCTTTTACCCCCTTTGTTTTTCTTTCAAGCTTCTGTGCAAGTTTCAATTCATTCAAATCCAACATTCTCAACTTTCCCAACTCATATACTTTGCAGGTGCATTAAACGTACACCAATTCAAGGAATTCTGTAGATTTTTCCATCAATTATTGACATCTTAAACTCCTGCAAATTTTAAATTCTGGGACCAATACATCCACGACAATAGAACGCTTTAAGGTATCCGACTACGTTCGGAACCGTGATTTTAAAAAAGCACATAAATGGATAACTTTCATGATATTTAGTGTCACTTAGATTAGAATACATGCATAAAATTGTTTTAAAGGACATTTTGACAAAAAAAATTATTTAAATACAATATTTCGGCAAAAAATAAACTTAGAATAACCTTTTTTCAAAATGTTCTCCTTTTGTGAAAAATGCTTATTTAATAATAATATTTTGCTATAAAAAGTAAAGACTTCTCTAAAGAGTCTGAACTAGGATTTTTGAAAAATTCACATTATTTTCAGAGTTACCACCAAATGAAATAACTATCAGCGTTTTTTTCTTTAAATTTCTTTCCTCTGTTGCAATAAAACATGGATAAACCCACTTCCAAGTTATGCACTTCAAAAATTCTAGTTGAGCCTCTGTACAGAGATCTGAGCTATGTACAGGCAAAACGTTATTATAATAGAAGCATTTTTCACAAAGAGTGAATAGTTTTGAAAATGTCATCATTATTTTCAGTAAAACTTGTACTTAAATAATTTTTTTTAATCTTTTTTAAATCATTTCCTGGCAAAAACATGGATAACTAATGACATTATATTTTTCAAAAATTATATTTGCCTTTACAAATCGAGCATGTACAGCAAACGTTATTATAATAAAGCATTAAAAAGGAATTTTGAAGAATTAGTTTTGATTTTTTTGTAAAATCTTTGTTTTACATCTTTTTTACATATATTCTATAAACATTTTTATGTAATTTTCATTGGACTTAATACTAAGTTTCCCTGTACCTTTTGAAAACACTTCTGAAATGGAACTTTTCATTACAAATATTCAAAACATTTTTACTCTGTTTCCATATTATTATATAGAAAAGTCATAGCCTTACTAAGTTTGTCTGGAAAACTCAATGACATCTAAAAATATTCAACTTTTGTGTTAGAATTAGCATATATTTTAGAGAAGGAAGCTTGATTAGCAAAAAGTCACTTAGATTATGAAGCGTTAGAGCACTCAAAATCCTTTCTAGTAGTGAATTTATTACACTTAACCATTTTTACAATACTTTTCTGACGTTAACAATCAGCATTTAAATTGAAAAAAAAGGAAGTAGTAACATTTATCGAGAAATTAATTTCACTTGACAATCTAATGGGGATTGACTGATAGACAACATAACTTGGTGAATTGGCAAGGGATGTCTTCGTTTCTATAGTAACCTGAATATGTCCCATAGAAAAGGAAAATCACGTGAAGAAAAAGTAGAACATCAAACATGTGCGTTGCGCATGATACTCCGGTTGTTAGTCTCCTTATTATCTCCGAATCTTCATACAAGTTTAACTTCAAACATCCTTCTCTTCAATAAAAATGGAAATGAAAAATATGCTTCCTATTTATTAAGGTTTGTTTATAAAAGTTGAAAAGATAAAATTGAATAAAACTACAAAATATTCTCAAATTTTTTTAAAAAAGTTAAATTAATTTTAAATTTCTTAAGTTAATTTTTAAAATTTTCTGAGATTTTTGAACTAACAATAATATTTTGAATTAAAATCTTTAATTATTTTCCTGTTTCTTATATCTCAAACTTTACTTTTAGAATAATAATGTTATAGGATTGTTAAGTTAAAAGATATAAAAATGGGCCACAAGAAAATGGTTAAAAAAAAAAGTTGCCATTTTTGAAATTTGTAGGGTACTGTGTAGCCTTAAGTGTTTTTCGCGTGAGTGAAGAATATTTTTTTAGTTGATTTTTTATCTTTTCTACTTGGAGTTTGTGGAGAAAAGTAGCTTTTTTTCAAGGTACTCGTATAGAGATTTGAAAAAGGAAATATATATATATATATATTTCCGCCGATCTATTACACATAGCTGTAGGTCCATAGATGAAACAATTTTTCAAAGAAAAATAAGAGCAGTTATTTTCTCGTGAGAAAAGTCTCATTTAATCTTACAACTTTTTGGATACTTTTACTTTTTTTTTGTTCGCCGTGACTGGGACTCAGTGGTTTAGTGCTTATAATGTTAGACTGCTGATCTTTTATTCACGATACCTCTCGTATCTGAAAAAAGGCTTCATTTTGTTTGTAATAAAAACTCCTTCACTCGTGTTACGTTCGATTTCTATTACTGACTAATATTATAAATGCTTCCATATTTTTGAACAAGAAAAAACATCTACGCAACTTTTTAATTTAGAGCATTTTTAAGGGATAAAGAATATTTTTCAAAGTAATATATATTTGGAAGAAAAGTTATTATTTTTGAAGGGATTACATTTACTATATATTTGTATATATATAGTTTCAGTATTTCTCACACAAATGAAAACCGGCCGTCCTATTGCTATGCGCATAATTCAATTGAGGGTATACTGTAGGTAAAAATTAATACCTTTATAGTAAAATGGGATTTAATATAGCTTTTTCCTGTCACTTTGGTGGTTGTTATTAAAAACAGAAACGTGACGTGCTTAAGATATACAGCTAATATAAAGGAGAACAGCATAAACTCGGATGTAGCTTCAAGTGTGAAAAGTTCCCAATTTTATGTGTGCGGGGAAACCAATATATTTTTTTTAATCTTTATTAAGCAAAAAAATCTGCTTTTGGTACATTAAAAATAAAGAGTGTGATATATATATATATTATTTTCAATATTTTTCTGGTGAGTTTTGTAAGCCTTAATATAACGCGGATGTTCAAAAATTGAGAACTGGGCAGCTTTTCTAATATAACGTCATTCACACAATAGTGTTTCATATGAACACCAATAATACTATAATATTATCATGACATAAAAACATGAAAAAAGTAAACAAAATGTTCTGAAAAGAAGGCAAAGGTATAAAATAGGAACTTATTAAGAAATTAGCTCTGAACACAATTGAACAGAATGACGAAACATGCATCCAACAGGTAACTGGCACAAAAAAAAATCTGACCTTTAGTAAGGAATATTATCGCTCCTGACTATATATACAAAGTGATTTATAAAGAGGTATACAGTTTCAAGGCACTAGAAATCAAGAACAATATAAGATATTATAAGTTACCTGTGACATAGTTTTATGAGATTATTTTAAGTTTTGTTAGAGACAGTCATAGATGTTCTATGTGTGAACACTTAGTCACACGAGACACATGAAACTGGTAATCCATTTCCTCCCAAACACTTGTTAAGGGGACGGTGGACCATTAAAACTAATTTCTTAAATTGTTAGCTTAATTAGCTGAAAATGGAATCAATACAGTAAATGATTGTTATATTTTAGACTTTAAATGTATTTTTTTCAAAAAAAAAAAAAAAAACTGATTTTTTTTAAAAAAAATTAAATTTTTTAAAACTATTTTTAAAAATGCTCCTTGTGCATTAGTTTTTAAGATATGTACATAATTTTGTTTTATATATTTATGAACTACAACAAAGTATATCTGTGCATAAATTTTAAATTCAGAATAAAATTTGATTAAAAAAAATTTTATACTATATGAAATATTTCACCAATTATCACACATTAAAGGTATTCAAAACAGCACAAAATATGATCCGTTAAATTTTTTAGAAAACCAACGCACAAATTTGTGAACTCTATATCCTCTTTTATAAGTTGTGAAAATTTCAAAGAGATATGACGCAATTTAAAACGCAAGGACCATTTTACGTAACAATGAAAAGGGAAAATATGAGAGCTAAAAAAAGTGTATTTAAAACATTTATTTGATTAAAATAAAAAAATAATTCAGTAATTATTAATCAAAATGACAAAAGTCTTTGACATAATTATGCTATGAAATATAAGGGATAGTATTAGTATAAAAAATCAAAATCGCAATTTTGACCGAAATCTGACATTGTAAGGTCCACCATCTCCTTAAGATATCTGCACCAAATCCATCAACAGTGGCTTGATACGTTGCTTCAGCTCTGCTAAATCAACAGAAAGAGGAGGGATGAATACCTCATCTCTTAGGCACCCCCAAAGGAAGAAATCACAAGGTGTTAAGTTAAGACTTCTTGTGTGTCTGGTGTCCATTGGGTGAGTGGCATGTTGTAATCGATGGTTCGTCCAATCCATCGGTGAGGGATATGTTCTTCAAGGCAATCTCGTACTTAGGCAGTGTAGTGGTGTACCGTCCAATTGGAGAATGAAGATGTTAATGTAGTCCTGTTACTGTGGCATCAACCAAAATCATATCCAAAATATGGTTCCTGTGATAGTTTGCTCGTTAAAAAAGAAGGGGTTGAACATTTTCTTAATGGACACTGAACAGAAAACATTTAGAGGAATATCGCTCGTGTTTAAATGTGGTTATTGCCTGAGTCATTTACGTTAGAGCGAGACACAAACTTTAAGAACACATCTACTTTATGGTTCACTGAGTTGGAGCGTGTCTGACTGAGACAGTTTTATAGCACCAGAAAAGTGTATACTTCTTTATGAATCACCCTGTATTTTGCAGAATTTATATTAGCTGTCCATACTAAGTAAAAAGCTATCAACGAGTTTTTTCGAGGCATTTTTTTAAAATTCTCTTGCAGCCCCTATATTGTTGCTAGCAGTAACTGACATGCTGTCAAGCGTCTTCCTTAAATGTTCCAATGTATTTGATTAGATTTAAATTGGCAGATATTGCCATCCAAAATTAAGAACATAAATATCCTTACTCCGCAGCAGCTTTTCGGCAGTCACTGTACAATGAGGTGTAGTGTTGTTGTCCATGAATAAAAATTGAGGACCACAGCACCTCTAAAAAGATGTACCCTCGTAAGCAAGGAAAACATTGCTACAATAGCGGAAATATGTAACTGAATCTCTTTTGAAGGTGTAAAGTTACCTACCATTAAACTTATCTTTTTGATGATGTCAAAGCGAGTGTCCCCCTCTCTTTGTCCTGATTTGTATGCATCGAGAATCACTACTCAGATTAAGCTTTACTGTCATCCGTAAAGAAAAAACAGAAGATAAAAAAGGGTTTTAAAAGTAATTACAAGGAGAATAATTATTAGTTAAATTATGCATAAGATACTTTTGAATTATTTCTTCTGATTCAAGGACATTTCCAAATGGTATAATAATTTGCCACTAGCAATTGAAGTATCAAAGTATCAATTAAAAATTGTATTGCAGAGCTTGTGGATTCAATGCGTTAAATGCTAATTATATTCTTCAGTTAATGCATGAAAACAAGAAATCCAATAATTGATTGAAATTGTGTGTGTGTGATGCAAGTTTAATTTTCTAAGACAATATCAAATAATATGTATTCAATTTTGGAGCGAAATAGGGCATAAAAGCTCATTTGAAGTTACAGAGTGATATATAATATTTATATAGTTTTTAGTGCTTCTGTTGTGCAGTTCGCACTCCATCTACTATTCTTAAATGATTTAGTGCTGAAACATGGTATATGTTCATTAACTTAAGCAAAAATGTATGATTATAGATATAAACTAGAGCTGAAAAATCTGTATTTAACAAAGAAAATGCTTTCTCTCTCGTGTACCTCCTCTTTCTCTCTCTATATATGTATACACTCATGGACAAAAAAATTAGCGCACCAAGAAGGAGTTGCCAAAATGAAACGAAATTTTACATACGTAATGACTACTTTGATATAAGTAAATGATTAGAAAATCAAACAAAAAAAATAATTTATTTCATAAAAAAATTCAAAAGAACGGAGGATTTAATAACCTGTTGAACCCCCTCTATATAGCGCGAATGCACGATGCGATACGATCGAGCATTGAGACATAAAAGTTCCGTATGATGTTTGAGACATTTCGTCCCATATTTGCTGTAACCTTGCATCTTGTTCGTTCAAACTTGTGGGATACCCAAATCACCGTACCAAATGATTCCAGATATGCTCGATTGGAGAAAATCTGGGGATTGGGTAGGCCAAGAAAGGATAGTAACAGTGCGGAGACCCTTGCCATGTGATGCCGAGCATTGTCTTGTTGAAAAATGGATCCTGGGAGCCGTTGTATGAGTGGCAACACATGCGGTTGCAGGATGTCATGGGCATACCACTAAGCTGTCATGGTGCCACGGATAAATACTAGGGGGAACAGTGTATTGCAGGCAATGGCACCCCATACCATTACACCAGCTATGGGAGAGGTGTGTCGCTGTAAAGCAAAGGCAGGATTGAGGCGTTCACCACGGGGTCTCCTCACACAAATACGATTATTATCACTGCTGAGATTGAATTTAGATTCGTCGCTAAAGACGACCTGGTTCCGTTCCATTGCAGTCCAGTTTCCTCGTGCTAGGCACCACTTCAAACGGAAGCGTCGACAGGTGGGCATCAAGGGCAGCACACGTAATGGGTGCCGTGATCTCAAATGTCCTTCAGCCAGGCGCCTTCGTATGGTTCGAGAAGACACAGGGGTCTGTATTGAAGGTGAAATTTCGTACCTGGATGGCGGCCGATGAAGCAGTTGGTTAAAAATTGCATTTTTACGATGGCAAAAAGGGAAGACGGGTCTGTCGAGGGGTCCTGAGCCTGGTCTTCTTTAAAATGACATCCTCGGATCAACGGGCCCCCTTACACCCCCCCAAAAACAACAAATCAGAGCGGCCTAATTGAAGAGCTAGTCCCCCACACCACCCAGCTTCCACCATCCCGGGATAATTCTCTCCCCCCTAAAATTTCGACACCCGTCATATTATCTTCAAAAACGGCGTAATGATATGCCCCCCCACCCTTTTGATTTTGTAAACGATTCGAACACAGAAAAAAAGTTTTGGTTACCTGTTTTATACCCACGGAAAACGACGTTAAACGCCCCCTGCCGGCTAACGTACGCGCAAATCACGCTGCATTTCCAAACATTTGCATATCCCCCCGACTTTACCTTCGCCGTTTCGTTACAAAACCCCACAATTATTTTTGGTGCCCCCAATTTTTTTGTTCGTGAGCGTGTTTATATATATGTTACCAAAAAAAGTATTGGACATTTTCGCGTTCTTCTTCTAACATAACCCCTACGTTCTTTGACGGCCACGATTAATGGAAAAATTTTCAAACCCAATACCAAGAGGGGGGAAACAAAGAAAAATGAAATAAGTTTAATTTAAAAAAAGGATAGAAAGTTTAGGAAAAAAATGGCAATCTTAGAGAAAAGCTTAGTGGGGAACAATTTGGGAACAAGTGTTTACGGCCTACTCAAAGGAAAAAGGGAAAACGCCCCCCCTTGATAATAATATTTATAAGGAGGAGAATTGTACATGAGATTTTCTATTATCTCCAAGTAGCAGAATGGGATGAGTCTTAAAACCGGGTGGAGGGTTACTTTCTAAAACGATAGTATAATAAAAGAAAGCTTTTTTTGGGCAGATAATTAATTATATTTAGAAAAAGGATCATTGTGGACTAAATTTAAATTTATTGGGCCCTAGTTTGTGGTTTTATTCTCACTTAATATGTTGTTCATTATATATGGGGAATTTTAAGTTTATATTCTTAATAAAAGTTTTATTAAGAATTATAAAATGTCTCATCCTTTCCCATAATCCCACACCTCTAACTTACGCGGGCCCCCCCCACGTCCAAACTAAAGGAAAAAAGGGGTTTTCACAGTATGAAATCCGTTCTTTTTTATGAATAACTAGGGGATTCCATGAAATATTTGGACAAGTCAGTTAAAGTATATAAAATTATTGAATTTCACAATTTAACTAGGTATTTTTTAGAATAACGATTATTGGTGGGAAAAGGGAAAAACGGCACCCCGAAAAATCTTTTTAAAAAGGTTCTAGGTACTTTTTGTCAGTTTTGAACCCTTATAGCTGCTTTACAATGACGTGTTTCTGTGACCGTTCATTCCGTTGCTTTAAACATTGGGAAATTTAAGGGTATATTTATATTACGTTTACATTTTGGGTTATTAACACATATTTTGAACCCAAGCAATGACTTTGGGGAGAATAGGACTAGAAATAACCCAAAAAAAATATTCAATGCGAAAGATTTGAATCTTTGCAAAATAAGAGGAAAAAAAAGAAAAAATGATGCTCTTACCCGTGAAAAGTATTAACTTGCTAGCAGAAGTAATAAGTGCTAAAACAACATAAAAAAAACGTGACTATTGGGGTTATTTAATATTATGATCTCCCCGAAGTTCCAGGAAGGGTTAATTTTGGGAGTAAAGTACGAAAAATATTCTTTTTTTCCCCTTTTTTGTTTACTTTTAAAGTTAGCAATATGAGCAAAAAATAAATTATACCCATTTACTTTCCCCCTTATTATTTATCCCAAATTTTTCATCCGAAATAGGGGTAAAAAGGGAATTTTTGAGAGGATTTAGTTTTTTAATCACAAAAAATTTATAAAAAATTTGAAACTGTTAATTTTTTGCTTTGACGGTTTATCTCATTAGTTATTTCATTGAATAACTAGTTATTTCATGGAATAACTACGTAAAGTATGAAATTTTTCATCTATTATATACTTTAACTGACTTGTCTAGTTATTTTGTGAAATAACTGAATCATACACTTTAACACTAACATATATATACATATATGTATAAATTTATATGCATATATATAATTACATTTGAATTTATAATCTTTAATATTTAGAATAACTAAGCTAAGGTAAAAGTTACAAGTCTATTTTTTTTACTATCTTTGTAACATTTATTTTCAAATATTAAAATGAGAATGCATTTATTTCATACTTAGTTGTTCTTACATAATGCTTTCTAATAGATTAACCACCCTATGGCACATAAATAATCACTTTTTTCATTCATAATAATTATTCAGCCAATAACCAATAACACTTTTTTTTATAAGCATCTCATTTACTTAATACCTAAGATAAACCTTGTTACGAAAATATATAAAATGAAATGCCCAGGAAGAGTTTCTCATTAAGTGATTTACTCAGAAGGAGATTGATTATTCACTGCAAACTCTTCCTCAAAGTAATTAAGGTTACCTAGATTGTACTGATTCAACGATTAACTACGTTGGGCTTACGTGTTTCTAGTGGTTAATAGGGCTAGAAGGTGAGGCTTAGATGTTTGTGCTTAGAGTCAACCGGTGGCTAGTGAGTGCAATTACAAGTTTGTTATGCGAAATTCATTGTGCAATTGCTCTCTCGGGTGACCTGGGAGCTATGTATACAGTGAAAAGATAATACAACACGCCACACATTCACGAAATAAGTTAATTATTTCCATTATCTTCAAGAAGTAGGTTGCATTTTACAGCAGTGTCGCTGATTCATACATGCCTTATCAACAGAAACCAAATGTCTTGCAGACACTTAATTCATAGCTCTAAAATTTCTACTAAAATATTTAGAGATTTATTTGAACTCAAAGTTGATAGAAACAAAACGAGTATGAATATATAGCTACTCTGCAATAATGTAGAACCATGTTGAGTTTTTTTTTATTTTTGTTGCTAAAACGTTCGTTGAAATTATTATTTATGGATAATGTTATTTTAATTTTTCAATTCATAAAAATGTGGGTTAACAATTAAATTCATTTAATTACAGTAAAATAAGTATACATAATTGACGTCAACAAATGACTTCATAAGTTGGATCCATAGTCAAACTGGGAGTTGTATTAACGTTGTATTACAAAGCTGTCCTAGGACTATTGGCAACGGATCTCATAAATTTGAACCGTGGTCAAGAGACAAAGAACGGCCGGCAGCCCCTCCCAATTCCACATAACCAACCGGGGGAGTTTGACCCCTCGCCCGATTTAATGTACATCGGCCCACTCTACTAGCCTTGAACTCATGACACGCCTGTCACAATTCCGTGTCTTTGATACTAGTTCCCCCTCAGGGGCCTCACCTTCTTTAGGTGGGTACGGGTGTCACAAACCCGAGGTACCCCGTGATCTTTTCCTTTCCCCAAGGGGGTTCATCTTTGGGAAACACGGGTTCCGACCCCGAAGCATCCTTCTTTTTCGAGCCCCATCTTTTCATCCAAACCCCTTTTTTTTTCCCGTCCAGACCAAGGGGCCATGAATGTTTGGCGGGATAAAGCCAAAACCCGGCCATAAAAAAAAAAAAACTCAACCCCAACCAACTCAACTTGATACTAGGCCCCCCGCCCTCAAATGAAGAAAATTAAAAAATATTTTCTTCTCTTCAAACTTTACAATAGTCCATGTGAAAAATTTAAGGTTATGTTAAGAATAACAAGCAGAAATCCTTATTTTTATGTGGGATGGTAGAGGGTGCAGTCGAAAACTGAACCAATGGACCTCGAGGTAATAATCTGTTTTTTTTACCATTTAACTGTTGCAACCATTTCGTTTATAAAAATTTTAAGCTTCAGTATAATTTATAATCATATTATTTATTTTAATACAGTATTTTACTATTGACCATTTAGATGAATTAATTTATTAAACATTAAGTTTAAAAAAAATTTCGGAAATATTGGGAAAAATTATTTTCCGAACTGACATATTGTTGTGGAAAATTAAATTTTCGAAAGTTCACTCTAGCCTTACC
>BMAV01000525.1:14238-32619 GCA_019973955.1 Trichonephila inaurata madagascariensis | reverse complement strand
GTGAGATAATAAAAATTTAGATTCCGTTTTTGTGATATATACATATTTAATATTTCTAGTAGAGCTTGAAGTTTTTGCGTGCGTTAAATGATTTAATTTTTCTTTAGAACGGTAAAAACAGCTTTTTAGCTCAAAATGTTTTTTCTCTTTAGTTGAATATGAATATAGTATCTCGAAATACATATTTTTTTTATATAGATAACATTTTTTTAAAAAAGCCTTACTTAAATATATAGAATATTTTACCTCACATATACATAAAATGATGCAAAAACATAGTTAATGAATTATTTGATGAAAATCACTGGATAATTTTCTCTTGAAAAAATTATAAAATCTCTTGCAATTTTTAAAATTCTAAATTTTCTACCTTTTCATATGTATAAATTTATTTTTAAAATATTGGATACTATTTAGGAAAGGAAAAAATAAACATTTTTCTTCAATATATGCATTGACAGCTTTTATAAAAGTACAACAAATTTATAAGCAAGTAGTTTTTAATTGTGCATTTAAAGGTGTTAATTTAATATTCGCTACCCGTCTTATATTGTTTCAAATTTTCGCCAAGTTGAGAGATAACATTGTAATATGGTTATACTGATTTTTATCGTCTGGCAATATGTTTTCTGAAGAGCTTAAGTTACGATTCTTATTTTTTTTTTTTAGGTATACTTTTTTATTAGGGTAACCCTTTTATTAATTTTAAGCAATTCAATTTTTTAAAAGGAATTAACCATTTATATATTGGACGCTGTTTTATTGCAATATTCTATTTTTGTAATTTCCGTTGGATATTAAGATATCTCAGAAATTACAGGCGAGTACAAGGATTAATTTTTTAAAGAGTATGACAGTTTCGCGTTAAATTATTATGGATTAATAAGTTTACCAAATTCGCTCATTTGGTCATTTTATTATTTTTAAGGGATTGAATTTCTTTTTTAAACCTTAGTTAAGATGTTACTGATTTCGCTCACACAATGGGAAATATGATAAATCTGGTGAGTGAGTGAGTGAATATTAATGTCACACTGTTTAGCTACACGAGGGCTTTTGGCGACGGATCTCGTAATTTTGAACTATGGTCAAGTAACGTGGACGACACCTGAGCTGGCACCCCCTCTCCTAACTACCACACCACACCAACAAGAGGACGTTTCAGCTCTCGACGGATTTAACGTGCAACGCTGCCCTACACGGTGGGTCTTTCGTGGTACTGGGTTCGAACTCATGACATGCCTGCCATGATCCGATACCTCGACCCCATTGGGCTACCGCAGTCCAGAGATAAATCTGGTAAAGACGTAACAAAACTGTTTCTCAAAAAATTAATAAAATGGGCGTTTGAATTTTTTTATTGTGGATCTTACATTGTGAATCCGAACTAACATTAGGATAAATCTGTCAGGCAGTTTTTTTAATGGTAACGTATTGTGAATTTTACTGCTTAATAAATGATTCCACACGTATGTTTCCCATAATATAAACGTTAATTTTTTTTAATATTTAAGTTTCTTTTTCGGCCTCAAGTTGTTTTTTGTTTTTTACTGCTTTATTTTTTTAAATTTCTTTTTCTTTCGGCAATTTGAAATTCTTTATATTCATTTTTTTATACTGCTACTTATAATCTTCAGCGCCGTTTTACATGGAAAATGCAAGTAAATTTCTTCTTGTATTCTTCTTCGTTATCTTCGTATTTCTTCGTAAATTTCTTTTTCAATCATTTTAAATGATTGTGATTCTGCAGTTCTTAGTTGCTTCATCAAGTTTCAGTAACATTTTTCTTATATATTCTTCACATCTTATTTCTTTTAGTGCGAGGTGGCC
This sequence comes from Trichonephila inaurata madagascariensis, assembly GCA_019973955.1. Lineage (NCBI taxonomy): Eukaryota > Metazoa > Arthropoda > Arachnida > Araneae > Nephilidae > Trichonephila > Trichonephila inaurata. Next base: position 30,789 of record BMAV01000525.1, on the reverse strand, counting down.
ATCTTGAATAAAAACTACATTCCATTAATTCACTGGTTCTTAAAAATTTTTTAAAAATTCTATTAATTCAAATAAAAATATTTATAAATGAATATGAGAAAAAAGGCTTTACCGAAATTGTCCCGTAAGCATGATATTGATTTAGAAAAATGAGACATAAAAACATTAAACTTTGAAACTACACTAGGGATGTTTGCGAAGGGGCTCTTAATTTTAAAACAAAACCAAGTGATAAGGACGATGCCTTGATGGTACCCCACTATCAAAACTTCCACAACTACGTCAAAGGGAGGACTTAAGGCATTGACGCGTTGAACTCACTTCAACTTCTATACAGGGAGGGTGGTCATTGCCATCAGGATTTGAATCCGCATTTCAACAAAGGCCGATCACGAGTTCGTTATTAGAAACATCTAGATACCGAGTACTTTGTACATACTGTGTACTTTGAGTCTACAGGATTGAATATAACCCTTTGTAACGAGTGTATTTAACGTTGAAAGTCCGGCTCAACAGCTACACCCTGACAGAAGACATAATATCATGACCTCTATTCCCGGAAATTCTCTCACTTTATGAAAATATAGATGATATGTGTCGTCCATCCGGTATAGTGGTTAGCGACGCTGACTGCTGTGCCGTAGAGCCTAGGTTCGTATCCTGGAGAAGGCATAGATGGTTGTAAATGTATAATGCCTTTACGCATGGGGGCACTAACTAGCCGTCGAGCCGAACCCTTTAGGGCTGGGGGAAAAGGTAAAGAGGTGGGAGGCCACTGACCATCCTAGAGGTTCTTAAAAAATTTTAAAGTGACCCAAAAAATGACTGTCACCACATGGTGCTCAAAGGGCTAACCCAGCGTATATCTACCCTTTTTGCCATGAAATTTTGTGGCCCTTTGATTTTGGGTTGTTAGACAGGTGGCATTAGTAACAAAAACAATATAGATGATATGTACGAGAACTATATTTCCTTGTATGAGTAGAATATGAAAGGTCTTCAAAGTTCGGTCAGTCCTTTAAGGAAAATTATGATTAACAAGTAAGAAAATTTAATTCATTATATGTGTGTATATCTTTTACAATCTATGCAAATATCGTTAAAATAAATATAAAAAAATAAAAAAAGTCGGAAAAGTTTGCCAGAAGATAAGAAATGTATGATAAAGTTTACTGTAATCATTCAATTCAAGAAACTACTCTGCATATTATTATAGGGGGAAAAAATGTAATCGTATTTATTCATTTCTTTTCATTCTAGTGTCAACCTATTGAAATAATATTGAAATATATTGAATAATGAAAAATATACACCCCTATTAAGTTATATGATTACGTTCGAAACCACTTTTTTTCCCCAAAAGCGTACAAACGAGTATTATTTAATAATTAGTGTGTCTTAAATTAAAGTGTGTGTAGAGGTATAAAATTATTTTAAGAATATTATTACAACGAAAAATTATTTAAATGCAATATTTTGGGAAAAAAAGAATTTAGAAAACCCATTTTAAAAATTCTGTTTTAAGAAAAATCTTTTGTAATAATAATAGTTTCCAAAAGGCTCAGACCCCATACAGAGAATTAATAGAATTTTGAAGTATTAATGAAACCATTTATTCATATTTTAATACATCAGAGTGAAAAAATGTTAGCAAAAAAAATACCAATTATTATTTCAATTGGTTGTCTGGAAAAATCTTAGCTATATATAGGTAAAATATTATTATATAATTAAAGCAATTTTCATAAAAGGAGAATATTTTGAAAATAGATAATCCTATGCTCATTTTTTTGCCAAAATATTGTATTTAAATAATTTTTTGTTGTAATAATATCCTTAAAACAATTTTATACGTGTATTCTAATCTAAGGGACATTAACTAATAAAAAAAATATTCGTTTGTACGCTTTTGCAAAATCACGGTTCCGAACGTAGTCAAATACATTAATAAGAAAGTTACTAGTAATAATAACCTATTAAAAATAAAACGTGTGGACATTAACAACATCTTTAAAAGAAAATAAAGACAAATGTTAAACTTTCTTGAATTTTTATATCTCACATATCCAAGAAACCTGCACGTGTGAGCTTTGCATTTATATTGAAACAACGCAAATAACAATTGTTTCTGGTACGAAAGACGAGCAAGCATAATTAAGTTATCCGACTACGTTCGGAACCGTGAATTTAAAAAAGCGCATAAATGCATAATTTCCATGATATTTAGTGTCACTTAGATTAGAATACATGTATAAAATTGTTTTAAGGACATTAAAAAAAAATATTTAAATACGATATTTTGGCAAAAAAATTTAGAAAAAACCTTTTTTTCCCAATACTTTCCCTTTTTTTATAAAAAACGCTTCTAAAACCCAAATATATTGTGTTATTACTTTATATACACACTGGTGTGAAAAAACTTAAGCAACAGGTGGGTTTATTTGCCATAACTTAACGAAAATCATCTGAGAAAACAGTTCCTGAAATGGGGGAGGGGAAAAGGGGGTACGTAAAGGATGACGAAAGCATCGGCGCTAAAAAAGGAAAAAAACGCATACGGTAGGGAATCAAACAAAAACAAGCTTTATTGAACGCATAGAAATGTGACTCATGATTGTCTATCCAACAGGAAGAACAAAACAGATGTTCCTTAATATGGTATATGCCCTCCCCTTACTACAAATGGTTGTTTTGGGGAACCGTCTCCGCATACTAAAAACCCAGTTTGGTGCAAAATTTTTTGGAGGTAGGAGTGCCCATTCCTCAATCAAAAAATCTGCTTGAGTTGTTGGTTGTTCTCCGGATGATGTAAGCGGTGGCAATATTCCCCCAAAGCATCCCAAAATGTTCGAGGGGGTTTAAATCGGGGGAGCACGCTCCCAATCCATTGGGAGTGATATCTTCACTTTCCAGCAGCCCTCAACAGCAAGAGTGCGATGGGGCCCTGCATTGTCATCCAAAAAAATGAAGTCGGGGGCCAATGGCCCCTTGGGAAAAGACGCACATGGGGAAGAAGACCCCCCTCACAATAGCGACCCCCGGTTACAGCCCCTTTTGTCAAAATGTGAAGCTCAGTTCCGCCGTTCAGCATAATACCCCCCCAGACAAGAACTCCAGGACCACCTTTAAGGGATGTTTTTCCCTTTGATGTTACTGGGCCCAAAACCCGGGGCCCCGGGATCTCTCCAAATCAAACGCGTTGAGAATCGCTTCGGGACTGAACCGACTCTCATCCGTAAAGAGGACAAGCCCCTCCTTGGATCAGTTGTCCGTTTTTTTGCCCCTCTGGCCCACTGTAAACGGTGCCTTCGGTGGCCATCTTTTTAAAAGGGGGGCAGCGTTCAGGACGGCGGGCGAACAGGCCCCCCCAGAAGGGGGGTCTGGCCACAGTAAAAACCCCTACACCCCGACCTGTTGCTGTACAGAGTTTCTGAACAATGGCGCTTTTTCTGACTTCTTTTCGATCTTTTTTTCGCCTGGGATGATATATTTATCCCCGCAGTTGCCCTCCCCGGGCGGCCACAACCCAAACCCTTTAACCCGCCGGGGACCCGTGGTTTGGGAAAGCTTCCCGCCGCGCGGGCATTTTGTTGATTTTCCAAACCCCGCAGCCACACTGGTGACAGTACGCCCTCCCTTCCCCGCTTTTCCGGGTCATTCTTCCACGGGGAAAATCAACCGGTGGGTTTTTTTAGCCATATTTACAAAATGACCTTTACTGGCACTTGCAGAGAATATGGTGAATTGCGTTCCGTCCCTTATTTTATTCTACTGTTGAGCAGGGGCGCGCCGACATCCCGCGTTTTTCGTACGCCCCAACGCTTCTTTACGTTCGTTTTGTTCTGATATTTGCATTCCCCATGACGTTTCTACTGAATTTTCGTGTTTCTACCGATTCCAGACCTCCCTTTTTTGCAATTTCATGGTTTTTGCTAAATTTTTTTCATTGTTGCTTAAGTTTTGCACACCAGTGATATATATAAAGTAAAGACTTCTCCAGAGAGTCTGAACTATTTTTGTTGAAAAATTCACATTATTTTCAGAGCTACAACCCATTGAAATATATAATTATCAGTGTTTTTTTCTTAAAATTTCTCTCTCTGTTGTAGTAAAATATGGATAAATCCACATCTAAGTTGTATATTTCTAAAATTCTAGTTCAGTCTCTGTACAGAGGTCTGAGCTATATACAGGCAAATTATTATTATTATTATAGAAGCATTTTACATAACAGGAAAATGTTTTGAAAGCAGGTCATTCTAGGTTCATTTTTTGTCAAAATATTGTATTCAAACAATTTTCTAATGTAATAATCTTCTTAAAACAATTTTATACAAGTGAATTCTAATCTAAGTGAAACTAAATATCATGAATATTAACCATTTATACGCTTTTGCAAAATCACGGTTCCCAAGGTAGTCGGATACCTTAAAGTGCAAGAAAGTTTGATTCATTATTAGTATATTCAACAACCTGTCCAAATTTAATTACAAAACAATAAAACACGAAAATATGACTGAGAGCATGAAATGAATTATAAAAAAAGTTTACGTTAAACCCTTCATTTAAAATGAAAACAATTTCATTTACTTTTTGAATTTTTAAGGCATTAATTTGGTCACTTATTCTTCTCCTATCTTGAAGTTAAATTACGAAATAGGCTAGTAAAAAATTCGGTAAAAATACTTTTGGAGATAATTTAGTATCAGAAATGAAAACAAACTGGCTACGAGAAATTAAAATTTCTATTGGCAGTACTAGAAACTGAAAGACTTGAAAAGAAAATTTTCTGCCATTTTGTTTTATGGAATTTTATGAAATATACGCTGAGTATCTTTGGGAACTGGATTATAAATTAATCCTCCGTCCCATATCATAAAAAGTTTTAGAATCCTTCGATGTTGACGTCTGTGGGGAGATGGAGCCTCCTGATTGGATGGGAGAAAAGTTGCTAAATTATGATGGTGGAAGTGGGCAGGACAGTGGATGACGCAATCGTCGAATTTTATAAAAACTAGACTGCACACACATATAAAGAAAAAATACAATCGTTTTTTAAAATTACATCCTACAAATTCTGCTGTCAATGTATTTTGAAATCCACATTTTTTTTCTAAAACTTAAAAACGATTTTTTTTAATTCTGTGAAATTTACATATTTGATTAAAATATTCGTGGAAAAGTAAGTTGAATTATGAATGGAGGAAGAATATTATCACGAAATAGGTACTCATAATTGATTCAAAAACAACTAATTTCAACAATTCACAACCGAGTAACGAGAAAAAAAATAATTTCTCATTAATATAAAAAATACGAAAGTTTACAAAACATTTAGCGCTTTCAAAAGATTGTGATTTTTATCTCCTGAAACATGAATACCATAAGGTGGCATTTATATATATGTACTATACTGGTAGTGATTTTTCAAGTCTTTATTGCACTACATGTTAGTATGTATTATTTTATTCTCCTTAATATTTTTGAAAAAATTGGTGTGTATGCATTTAAAATAATGATTCTTTCTTGTATAAAATACAGTCGAACCTCTACATAACGAGCCTCTATATTGCGAATTTTTCTATACAGCGAACTTTTTCCTGGAACTTTGAACATTTCACGATTTTCTTCATAAAATAACCTCTCTATAGCGAAGGGCTTTTTCTATATAACGAACTTTTTCTTTTGTCATTCAATTTTGTTCTCCCTTTTTTTAAGTTTTTCTGAAAAACATTTCAAGTTATTCTCTCTTTAACACATTTTATGGTGGTCATAAATCTTGAGCTGCTTTTTTTAGGTCCGAACTCGCCGAGAGCAATAGATGACGTTTCATCCAAGAAGTGCAACCTTTAACCCCCATTGCCCAGTTCACTAGAAACATTTTTAATATCATTTTTCACCCTCAATGGAGTTGTCCCGCGTCCCCATGTTCTAATTATAAAATAATGTATGTTTAATATTATTTGTATGCCTTAAATTATAAAATGTCCTTATAAACTTCATTAATTTTAGTGTAAAATTATTTTCTTAATATTGAAAATACAGTGAATTCTTCTACATTCTTTTTTCTTGTTTTCCTTGCAGTTTTTCTCTCTTTCTTTCTTTTTTGATGGGGGTAGGATATATAAAATAAACATATATTATAATTTTCTTAAAAAAGTGTGAATAATTACTTTTTAAATATATAGTATGCTTATGAATTTAAAACCTCTATATAACGAATTTTCCATATAACGAGCTTTTTTCCGGGATTTAACGACTTCGTTATATAGAGGTCCGACTGTATCTTATTTCATTAGGGAGAAAAATTATAATTGACATGCATAATTTGTCTTGGTAAATAATTTTAAAATCACTCATAAAAAAAAATCCTAAAAATGCGAAGATAGGTACTAAACTAAAATCAGTGGCTCAACAGTCTATGTGGGTCGAGGCCTTTTGTACCTGTCTGAGTTTTCGTGACATTAGGAGCTGGGGTGCATGTGCAGATGTTTCGGTCAAGTGTCAGTCTGACGCGAAACCCTCAGTGTTCAGTTCCCAAGCAAGTTCGGTACTATTTCGAACACATAAGCAGTATTTAAAAATTAAAATACCGAAGAACTTTAATAGTTCCTGGATGTTGTAAATCATCTAATCAACATCACAGTGGTTAGTCAAATTTTGATGATTAACTTAAAGTTTTGAAGGCATAAATCTTTCATGACTGAAACTCATTAAAAAAATAATTCCTAATACATTACGAAACGATAAATAGAATGAAACTATGTAATTTGAGATTAATCTTAATGATTAAAAAACTTTAACTGTCTGATTTTTCAAAAAAAGAGTCTCACAGTTTTCCAGTATAAAGAAATTTATTTTAATCTGTTTACCTTTGTTAAGTATTTTGTTATATATGAAGAGGAACTTATATATATATATATAAGTTCCTGCTAAAGCAGGAATAAATTGTAATTCACCAGACACAACAAATGTAGATACAAAAAAGTCTTTGGACTAAACTGGAGACCTATTATGATTTCTAAAGCTGTCGCTGAATTAGGCCAGTGAATTAGGGTTAGCAATGCTTTACGGATCCTACTTTCCCCGTACAGCAGAAACTTTCGACATAATAGGAAATATATATATATATATTGTCTATAATTCTCTACAAACGAGAGATGAATATCCAGCAATATCAAAATCGAAAAACACACACATATATATATATATATATATATATATATACTGCTGGCCACACAAAATGCCACACGAAGAGGAAATACAGATATCACAGAGAAATTTTTTTGGCAGGTAACATGTATAAAAACCAACAATTAAAATTACAGTCTCTTGTTGATGTTGATGATGACAAAATCAGCAGTTAGTGTAGCTGCCATTTTTGGCTATAACTGCTGCCACACGATTCGGCACAGAATCAAAGAATCTTTAGATGTATCCTTGGGGAACAGTAGCCCATGCGGCTTCCACATATTGCCAAAGTTGTTCTTGTGTAGCAGCAGGTGGTGTATCCCAGGCTAGTCGTTGTGAAAGCATGGACCACGCGTGTTCGATTGGCGATAGATCGGGAGAACAAGCAGGCCAAGGAAGCAATTCAATCTGATGGGTAAAGAAAAACTCTTGAACATTGCGTGTCACGTGTGGTCGTGCATTATCATATTGGAATATGACTGATGGCAAGCGCTGTGTGTTCAGCGTACCAGAAATGCGTACTAGAGGAGTGCTGCAGTGAAATTCAATATCATCCCCAAATAATACCAGAGGCAGGATCAGTGTGGCTGATGCATAACACAACAGTTCAGCAGCTTTTCACCACGATGTCTCCAAGCTCAAATTCGACCATCGTGATGTTGCAAGCAGAAACGAGATTCGTCAGTAAACACAACATCGTTCCATTCCGTTGTCTCTGTACGCTGTTCATCGCACCATTGCCTGCGGAAACACCTGTGGTTTCCAGTCAAGGTTAAGCAAAGCATTGGACACCTTGCGGACATTTCACTCTGCTGCAAACGGCTTCGAATGGTACGAGCGGACACCGAATGATGCGTAACAGATTGAATCTGTTGTGCTATGACAGTGGTGCAACGAGGTGGCTGAGATCAGCCCCGTCAGTTCGGCGTTTCCTCCTGGATCCAGAGATGACAGATCCGCATCACAGTTGCTTGGTTTCGTCCAACACGTTGACTGATTTCTCTGAAGGATAATCCGCAATCCCTATAAACTACTGTTTTTCCTCGGTCGAATTCAGAAACTTTGTCAGCAGACGCTCGATATCATCCATGAAGCATAGGTAAACAGCTCAAGCAAACAAAACGCACTAAGAAACAATTTCTGTACTTCAAATCACAAATATGTTCTCCCCTTACGTAGCGCTTGCAGGTGACGCTACGGTCGCTAGTGATGTGCGTCTGGGGTATTATACTAATGATTTGACTATTTCATCGCCGCGAACGCATGATGTAAGTTTCATTATGGTTTGCATGCTTCTTTCAAGGTTTTGCGTTTTGTGTGGCCAGCAGAGTATATATACGAAGTAAACAGATTTATATATATAAAAAAATTTCTTAGACTAGAAAGAAAAATTTTATTCTTATAATGTGATGAAATTGTCGTATTTATTACAGTCTTTTAATATATTGTTAACGTTACTTTTCAACCACTTATCTGTAAATGAAAATTCAAGTAAAGAAAAAAATTAATATTTTTAACGAACAAAAAAATATTTTTATAAAATTTATTAAAGTTTGATACATGTATATTGCACAGGTGAAGCAACGCCTTATTAAGTATATTTTTGTTTTGAGTAAAATCCAGAGAAAGTCCTCTTTTTTTGTGTACATAAAAATCACAAAAATACACTAAAATGTAACAAAGAAAAGACATTTAAAAATATTCATATATACACTGAAGCACCATTGAATTAGGGATACCTACCTAGTAACGACATGGGCCTCATCTGGTGCTGTGTGATGACCTTTCCCGCCTTGTTCCAAAAAATTCCAAAGATGCTCAATAGAATTCAAGTCTGGGTTTCTATGTGGCATATTTATGACAAAAAAAGTCAGAGGAATGCTGATTCAACTAGCCAATAGCCAACTAAGACTTGTGAGAGGTATAGTTGTCTTGCTGGAAAACTCCATTTGAGAGCGGATAACAGAACGGCATAAATGGGTGGAGGTGATTACTCGACAACTCTACGTACCGAATTGCTTTGAGGGAGGGTGGTACACACACGAAAGATCCCAAACAATGCCACAAAAAAACCACCCCAGACCATGATTGAGCCACCACGCCCTTGTACAGTTCTAACCTAGCTTGCAGGATCCATGGCTTTATGAGCCTGGCGTCATACTCTCGGCCTCCCGTCAACTTTAAGTAGTCGAAATTCAGACTCACCACTCCATGTTACTCGTTTCCAGTCCTCTACACACTTGTTTCTGTGCTCTCTTATCCAGGCAAGACTTGCAGTCTGATGGAGAGCATTGAGCAATGGCACTCTGGTAAGTCGACGGCTCCCGAAGCCCATACGGTGAAGGGAGAGTTGCACAGTCCGTTTATTCACTGTACTACTGGCACCGTCATTCAACTGGGTGGTAATTTGAACTAATAGATGGATATGCTGGTTACGTACAATACGCCTGATTCGTCTGTCACCACGTACTGTCAGGACTAATTGTCATTTGCAGATTGCCCAATAGCTAGTTTTTTACCCACCATACATGACACTGTTGACCTTGAAAATCCTAGCTGTCTGACGATTTCGGAAGTTTAATGGTCCATGCATCGAGGATCTACGATTTGTTCACAATCGAAGGCGTCTAAATAAGGCAGTTTACCCATACTGGCAATACTAACAACTAATTCAGAACAACCACAGTACGTGCTACATATGCAGATACCACAGTGCTGTCACTTGCGCATAAATGATGCGCAGATCTACACAATTTGCATAGCCCTTGCAATCCTTAATTCAGTGGCATTTCAGTGTATATGTAATTCACATAATAATTCACTTAAATTTTCTCTCGTAGGATTTTCATTCATAATGGTCTTGAAACCTACCAAGACTTTGAGTGATAAATTATTTCTAGTTTACTCGCGTAACGGGAAATAAAAGATGAAGACACTTTAAGGTATCCGACTACGTTCGGGGAACCATGATTTTAAAAAAGCGCATAAATGGATAATTTCCATGATATTTAGTGTCTCTTGGATTAGAATACATGCGTAAAATTGTTTTAAGGCCATTTTGACAAAAAAAAATTATTTAAATACAATATTTTGGCAAAAAATTAACTTAGAAGAACCTTTTTTCAAAATGTTCTCCTTTTGTGAAAAATGCTTCTATTATAATAATATTTTGCCAGTATATAGCTCAGAGTTCTGTACAGAGGCTCAACCATGATTTTTGAAAAATTTACATTATTTTCAGAGTTACAACCCATTGAAATAATGATCGGCGTTTTTTTCTTAAAATTTCTCCCCTCTGTTGTCGCGTAAAACATGGATAAACTTCTAAGTTAGATATTTCAAAAATTGTGTACATGTATTCTCTAATCTAAGTGACACTAAATATCATGAAAATTATCCATTTATGCTCTTTTGCAAAATCACGGTTCCGAACGTATTCGGATACCTTAATGATTAAATTACATCAAGAATTTTAGATTACCAAGTTCACTTTTTATTTCAAAAGGGTCCTGTTTACATTTATTTGTCAGCATTTCCCCCATGTTTTAGTTACAAGTTAAGTGCATAGAGGATTGCGTTGAATCTTTATTTTTTATTGCAGAATGCTGCTTCTGATTATTCACCGTTGAATGGGTACTCAGCCATTGAAAATCACCAAGACGTTCAAAAGTACGATAAATCTGACTGTCTAGCACAAAAGAAAAGAACTTGCACAAAACGACTAAAGAGGGGAAAACCAAAAAACAAAGACAAGTATAAATGTCTTAAGGATGATGATAAAAACAAGGACTGTAAGAGTATGTATGACTTGTATAATTAAATATTATGTTACTGATAGATCACCTCACTGATGGAAGCACCTACTTTAATAGCATCCGGTTTTTCTGTAATTTTATTTTGCAGAAACATTTAACAGCATTTCGATTTAGAAAAGCTACAACAAGATACTATTAAACACGATTTACTACCTTACTTATCTATTACCTTTTGAAATCCCTCTTCTCAACAAATGATCTGTACACTTACAGAATCCACAACGTTATTAAAATGTTTTAAGTTTCCTTCTCTCTCTCATTGAAGAAATCTTTGTATTAAAAAATTATATTCGAAAGAAAGGAATACAAGACTATTTTCGTAGAGATCAGTTTATATTGTTTTAAATAATTCTATGTCAGCGCTTCTCAAACTTTGGGGCGCACCCCCCTAGGGGGCGTGATAACCCTAGGAGTGGGGAGCAAGCATATTAAAGAATCGAAAACAAAAGATTATTCAAAAAAATTTGTAATTTATTGAAAGTAAATAAGCAAAATACATTCTGACAGAATAAAAAATAAAAAAAAAACATTTACTCTGATGTAATACACTTGTAAATGTTTCAGTGCTACACAATGTATTTTATAATTAATTTAACAATACTAAGTTAAGAACAAGTTTAATAATTACCAGTGACCCCACGGGCTTGTCACATATTATATGTAAAATTATATGCAAAAATTAACGCTTACCTGGATAATTTTTTTACAGTGCATAATTAATCCCTTAATTATGCACTTAATTATGCAAATTTATGTGATTCGCTCCCCAATGCCACCGTTTTGCACATATGCAAGTGTATGTGATGTATTGGCGGGGAGGGATAAAGGGAATAAATAAGAAAACCTTCTGAAATAAATAAATCCTTTGCAAACACTGTCAACGGCATTTTGTTGTATTCCAAGGCCTTCGGAATAATTTTATGGATAGAAGTGACAGAGAAGATCGTACATCGGAAAGACGTATATATACGTCCGGAGCAATTTACGCACTTAAGAAGTAAAAGTCGTATTGTAGTTTTAGTGTCAATCGTATTATCGTATTTAATGCATTGTTATTGTATGAAGGGGGGCGAGACGAAAATTATGATTGAATATTGGGTCGCAGGTAGTGAGTTTGAGAAACACTGTTCTATGTAATAAAAATTTTTACAGTTCACGAGCACTTTAATGCTTTTAGAAGTGAGGAGAAGGAGAAATTATAAAGAAACTATCGTTATCTTACTGAATAAATATCATTCTTACGGAGTCCAACATAATAAAACTCTATTAGAAGTACCAAAAAGCAATGCACATTTATGATTAATCATATCAAATTTTGAGATAAAATAAATACCTGACTCAAGTTCAGGCGTTTCACCAAATATAATTACTTACTGCAAATTTCTACTATTTACACACTACTATCATAATATATAATACCTCTAACATAACATTACCTTTCTATATATAAAAGAATTTTTTCATGATGCTATAATAAATTTATTATGTACTATCGCTACAATGCCAACGCTCAAGATAACCCGCCAAGTTGGCAACCCCGATTTTGCATGTGTCTTGAGCGCTGAATTGGCAACCATATCCTTCGTTTCATCTAATGTCGCCAATACCGTAGGGCAGTGCTTCTCAAATTTTCCATATTTGCGACCCAATTTTCAGTCATAATTTTCATCCCCCCCCCCCCTACAACAATAATGTATTGAATGCAATAATAATGTACTCCGATGATAAAGTTACAATGCCACTTTAATATTATAAACTGCACAAATTATCAATATAAGTATTATATTTTGTATATGACAAACCCATGGAAGTCACTAGTAATTACTAAACTTGCTTTCAATTTATATAGTATTGATAAATCAATTATTAAATACTTTTTGCCACACTGATTCATTTATAAGTATCTTATATCAGTGTGAATATGTATTTTATTTTTCATCATGTCAGAATGTATTTTGTGTTTTGCTTCCTTTCAGTAAATTAATAAGTATTTTAAATCTTTTATTTTGGACTTTTTGATATGCTCGTGCCCCCACTTAGGATTATCATGCCCCTCAAGGGGGGCCGCACCCTACAATTTGAGAAGCGCTGGGTTAGAACATAATTTTTTTTTCACATGCACGTGCCTTTTTTTTTTATTATTATTTCCATTTTCAGAAAAATTAGACAATTGTTTACATTATGGTAAGAACTTGCTGGCACAAACGTTTTCGTTTTTATAGGGTTATATCAATATTTCAGTCGCCAAATCTCGAAAGGGGATTTTGAATTAGTCGCCAAATCTGGAAATGGTATAATGAATTAGTCGCTAAATCTGGAAATTGTTATTCCTGATGATCTTGATCACACAGGACAATGGAACAAAGTTATGAAATAATTATGTCATAAATCCTTGAGAAGTGTGCAAAATTTCGAATTAATCAGACATTTTAAAGTGGGTAAAAATCGAGTTCAAAGATTCCGTTACATAGAGTGAAACTTATAAAAGCGTGTTAATAAGATACCTGCTGAAAACAGTTTTAAAACAAGTTGCTAGGGGTAGTTCCGCTGAATTACATAAAATCAAGGGCGTAGCTACCTTCGTATCAATGATACGGGACCCCAAAGAGAGTTTCAGTGGCTCAAACATGTGCAAGAGAAAATCGCGTAAAATGTTCGGGTGCCCTCTAAAAGGACCCTCAAAGAATTTTGATACGGGACCCCCTCAGGACTAGCTACTCCAGTATATAAAATAACATTAAACTATAAACACAATACATTTTATTAGCATTAGTACTTTAAATCCTTTATACAAAACACTACGAAAGAGAAATAAAGTACTCAATAAAGTATAATATATACAGCATAGACATCATTTGTATAAAATACAATGCAGAAATAAGTTATTTTTTCTTTAACATGCTTTGAATGATGAAATTTGTTTGAGGGAGAACTTAACTATATTTTTGTGATCAAAGTATTATTCTTAAAAGTTTAAGCTTAAGTGAGAAAAAAGGTAGATGGGAATTACTGATAATATAATAATTAAACTTTTGCATCATTTTTATTTTGTTTCATTGTTGGCAAAAAGTTGTCTTTTGTGACGAATCCCGTTTTGATTTGTTGAACTATGATGGCCGTTTTCGTGTTAGAAGCACTGCCGGTGAACGCTGCCTTTCAGAGTGCATTATCGAATGTTATAGTCTGGGGAACGTCTTCTTACCATGGGTGGTCTCAGCTGCTACGAAGATTGAATGTAATCTGAATAGCAACAGGTACGTCCTTGAAGTGCTAGAGCCCGAAGTCGTTCCCTTCCTTCAAGGCATCCCTGGAGATTTCAACAGGATAATGCCCACCCACATGTTGCAAGGAATGTTCGAGACTTCTTTTCAGCCCAACGCATGCAACTTCTTCCTTGGCCTCCTTATTCACCCGGTATGCCGCCTATTGAGCATGTGTGGGATTTGGTTGGTCGACGTCTCGCTCGTGATCCGCGTTCCCCAGCTTCAAAAGACGCACTTTGGGGTCGCTTTCAAACAATATCGAATTCTCTTCCACAAGACATTCAACATCTTTTTGAATCCATGCTACGTCGTACAGCAGCACTCATTGTAGCGCGTGGTGGCTACACCAAATACTAATTTGGGACACTTAATATCGTTTCTTTGCTTTGAAAATTTATTCATTTATTTGTACCAATACTGTAATGGGTCTATCCACGTTCTTTTCATTAATAGTCCTCTTGGGGAATTTCAGGTCTTTAAAAAATTATTCTATTATAAACCTTTCTCCTCCGAAGAAGATGTGATAATGTAAATTAAGACTTGTATATAAAGATTAAACTTTCGAGTTAGAGAGAGCGAGGTTAGACTGCTACACGATATCAGTGATTAATTAAACGTGAAGTGAGGCGTGACCACTTCGTAGCTTATTTGTGTAACGATTGACGATCTACTCAATTAAGTGTTAAATTGGATTAGGTCGCTTGGAATTAGAAGGTGTATTGCCTGGACGTAAGTGATCCGATTTATTAAGTCTTCTACTATCTCGCTATATATTGCTTTCCATATTTAGTAATTGGTGCATTTCTTATATTGGGTTATTGAATTTGTGATGTTGTTAATGATTGTGAATAAACAGAAATTGTGTTGAATATGACTAATCTTCTTTTCAATCCTCACACACTAATGGGCGACACGGAGAAGTACTAGTTGTATGTGTATTACATTTCAGTTAATTCTGATGATTCCTTCATGGTGTTGCATTACTTACAAACAGCAGTTTAGTTAAAAACTAATAGGAGGAAGGAATAATATCAGAGATGGGAAAAAAATTGTAAAAGATTGAAACCTAATGCAAGTATTACAGAAATTCGTCATTAAACTTAAACCAGCATTTCTCAAAGTGTGGGGCGCGCCCCCTTTCGGGACGTTATAACCCTATGTGGGGGGGGGGGGCGTAAGCATATCAAAAAGTCTAAAATAAAAAATTATTTTAAAAATTTTTTTAATTTACTGAAAGGAAGAAGAACCAAATGCATTCTGACATAATAAGAAAATAAAAGACACTTACAATGATATAATTTACTTATGAATGAATCAGTACTGCTCGATGTATTTGATAATTAATTTATCAATAATAAATTAAGAACAAGTGTAATAATTACTAGTGACTCCAAAGAGTTTGACAAATACAAAAATTAATACTTATCTTGTTAATTTGTACGGTTTATTGTTAAAGTCGTTTTGCAGCTTCAGCATGGCAAAGTACACTGTTGAATTTAATACATTATTATTCAATTCCTACTATTAGCTCGCACTGTCTATATATTTATTTATTTATATATTTATTTATTTATCTTGGTGGAATTTTCAATCGTTCATAAAATACATTTTAAAGCGCTGAATTGAGCTGAAATTTTATATACAGGATCATTTTGAATGACAATACAATAATTTAATTATAACTAATAAAAATTAATTTATTAAAACTAATTACTTAAGGAATTACAAATACAACCACGTTGGCATCATTGCTGGCGACTTAGCGAGCCTTTTGGCGACTTGTGTCAAAACTTGAAAAGGTTTTTTTCTCAAGTGTTAAAGTATTCAGTTCAATTGAAATTTATATAAACGATTGTTTTGGATGACAATACGATACTTTAATGATAATTAATAAAAATTAATGACCACTTAATGTTGTGATTCTGTCCTATGTATATACATATTTATATATTAATTGTAACTATTTAATAAAAAGTAGCTATAAAATAAAATTTTTCTCTGTTAATCTAACAAGGGGAGGGCACGACTAAGGAAATTCATTTGGGATCGAGACTTGGTGTAATAGTAGTACTCCTTTAGGGTGTTCACCCCTCAATGTAATTTCGTCGAATGGCCAGTCAATTAGGAGACATCAGCCTTCGAAATTCATGCCAGCTTTTATACAATTAAATTTTAATTTTCCGCAGTGAGTTCGTAGCTTGATTGGTAAATCGTCTGCTTTCTATGCGCGAAATGAGGGTTCGATTCCACGCGATCAACTTTTTTTTTCTTCAATTCATTTA
>BMAV01000525.1:0-13037 GCA_019973955.1 Trichonephila inaurata madagascariensis | reverse complement strand
AATTGACTGGCCATTCGACGGAATTACATTGAGGGGTGAACACCCTAAAGTAGTACTACTATTACACCAAGTCTCGATCCCAAATGAATTTCTTTAGTCGTGCCCTCCCCTTGTAAGTAGGAATAGACTTTAAAAAAAAATTTTATATACCTTGTTGCATGGAGGAGAGCACAATGAAAATAATGATTGATAACTGAGTCACAAATGCAGAAAGTTTGAGAAGCACTGCCTTAGACCCATTTGAAATATAATTCCAAAGAAATTACTAGGTTTTCATGTTCAAAACAATAACTTATACATTTATTATGATTTAAAAGGTTATTGGATTTATCACTAACCAATTTTTGTTACGATTAGTATAGTTCAAAATAATATTTCTATACATAGAAATTGATATATCCAAATCCCAATAGAGCACTTTAATAATATTGAAACTTTGTGCGTCTCTTTTATCATAAATATTACTATGGAATTTGTTATCCATAATATACAACGATTCATCTAAGTTATCTGTTTTTAAAAGATTATTAGGGCCGTGGGTAGCCTAGCAGTTAGAGCACCGGACTCCAGACCAGAAGGGCTGGATTCGATGTCCGTACGGCCAAATACCGTACGAGTACACATGAAGTACGTGCTCGTTAAATCAGTGGGTCCGAAAGTCTTGTGGGCTGAATCACGAGTGCAGGCAACTGGAGAAAATTTCCCACCACTTCAGTTCCATGCCTAAATTGTGGAGGGGGAGATAGATGATGGCGTCATCTATCGTAATGTTCTATCCTCTCTTCGGGAATTTCACAGAGCTAAATAGTACTGTTACCTGTATGGTGTTCAAGGCTAACGCCAACGACAGGCGTACATCTAGCCCATTGTCACGATGGATTTCGTGGCTCTCGATCTAACTATGTCAGACAGGTGGCATGAGCAAACACAAAAGGATTATTATTAATTTTAACTAGGTTTAAGTAATTAGGATAAAAATTAATATTAATAATATATATAATAAATTATATATTATTTTTACCAGGAACAATTAAATCATCAATATATCTAAAAATATACTAGTCTTTATTAATAATATATTTATTTTCATAATATTGTAAATATAAATTAGCCAACTTATTGTTATCAGGTCCACGTCGAGGCAAATCTTAAATTTGTTTATAAAGAGTATCATTAAAATTAATATAATTTTCTTTTAAAACTAATTCTATGAGAACTTTAAATTTTTGGAGGAATTAACACTAAGATTATATTACTTGTGATTATATATATATGAAATATAATTCTGTATTATTTTTTTATGACGTGGCGAGTGGATGTTATTACTGTAGATAACCAAAGGTAGGGCGTGACCGATGGCGAGTGGGAATGACTGTATATTAGATAAATTTTCTATGTTGGTTCATGTTACGTATTTAATACTATAGATGAGGCAGTCTGGGATATTAATCCAGTTTATTGCAACTTGAAACACATAAAGATCAAGTGGGGACGGCATTACACATAACAAGAAACAAACATCAGGGCACAAATAAAGACAAACACAGAACGCACAGCAGCTGGTTGGTTGCATGATGAAGGGAAGCAGACAAAAAGAGAAGAGGCGGAATTTCCAGAGACATCGGTTTTTATACCAGACGGTGAAGACTGCGTGACATTTTTGTAATAAGAGCTCTGATTGGTTACAATGGGCGGGAAAGGGATTTATGATGTAATAATATTAGTCGATTACAATTAAGATCAGGGTGTTAGTTTCTAACCAAATAATAAAAAGATTATTTGAATATTATTAAAAAGAGTTAATAAAAAGGATGCTAGAGGGGGAATTATTACAAATATATATATATATACACACACATATATATATATATATATATATATATAATCTGAGTAAACAAATCGCTACGACGAATTTTAAAAAAAATGAGATATCTGTATTCTATCCCTGCTTGGTTTTCATCGATTTTTCATAAAAGGATATCTTTTATCACCGAATTCTGCTGATGCAAGAGGAAATGTCCTCCCGTCGGTGTAGTTTGGAAGTTAGAGGAGGGAGGAGGCAGCTGAGGTGTCATCCTCGTCACCTGACCATGGTTTATAAGGTCCACAGCCAAAAGCCCTTGTGTAGCTCAGAAATCACTTAATCATCTCCGAATTGTGTGAGTTTGAGTGAATATTAACGTCGCACTGTTCAGCTACACGAGGGCTTTTGGCGACGGACCACGTAATTTTGAACCATGGTCAAGTGACGTGGACGACACCTGAGCTGGCACCCCCCTCTCCTAACTACCACACCAACGGGAGGACATTTCAGCTCTCGACAGATTTAACGTGCATCGCTGCCCTACACGGCGGGTCTTTAGTGGTATTGGGCTCGAACTCATGACATGCCTGCCATGGTCCGATACCTTAACCACTGGGCTACCGCAGCCCTCCGAATTGTGTGAAATCTCTTTTAATAATTCAAAAACTATTCATTATAATTATAGCCTTGTGAGAGAGAGAGAGAGAGAGAGACCCACATAGTGTGAACAGCATTCAATGGGTTTTTTTTAGCGCACTTTCATGCATCGTGTTTTAACTACAATGAGGAATCTCACAAAAAAAAATGTTTCTATTGAGTGTGAAGGAATAAAAAAAACACACACACACACAGAAACAAAAGTTTAAAGCATTCAAAATACTTAGCAATTGAAGTTTATTACCACTTTTTTTATTATTTTATGTTTTATATAGATTAATAAACAGTATTTTGAATTACCTAATATCCAATATCTCGTTTAGCTTGAGTCAACTCGGTACCGAGTTGGAAATTTCAACCAAGGTTATATTTTTCATCTGCTACAGAAGTTTTCTCATTGGCGCGCATGGGGATTTATGTAGTTATTTGATATAGTGCTTAAAAATAATAAATTTTTAATTCTTCTGAGAACGTTAATATTTTCTTGCAACACGTTGTTGTTATTGTTGGAAATGAATTAATTTAATGTTAGAAATAAATTCTAGCATCTTTCTTTAAAAATATTTCCTGTTAAACTTAATCATCCATTTATTAAATAAGTTCAATAACTTTTATTCTCCTGCTTGCTATCTGGGGAAAATATGAGCCGGCGCATTTGCATAGACCATCAATGAAGCATGCTATTTTTCATTTGCATAAACATTTACATAAATATTGTTTATTTCCGCCACCAGGTGGCCAAATTTATAAATAGAATATTCTTGTGTTCGTCCACCAATCAGGAAGCTTCATCTCCACATCAAGATCCAAATACTTTTCGATATGGGATGGAGAATTTCTCAAGAATGTCAAGCGTTCTACATTAGTCTAGTGTCTGATGCAGATAACAATTCTCAAGTTTCTTTCTACATTCTTAAACTATTTTTATAAGCATGGGCAAGTAATTCACACACATTTCATGCTATCTTCACCTTCAAGAGATGAGATTAAAGCCCTAACGAGCTGTGCTCCAGCAACAAACCAAGCTATAAATTCTTAGGCTTAAATTTTTATAGAATAGTTCCCTTTCTGTAAATTTTAATTTTAATGTGAAAATTTTTCTTCTTCAAGAAATCATTCTTTTACTGGATTGAAGCACATCGAAAGTAACGAGTCCAAGTAGGCTTAACAGTTATTTATTCGAGCGTACATTGACAGCAGTAATCATTATTGTTTTGATGCTTTTATTAACAGTATACAGTTTGCACCTACCAAAGACGAATAATTACCACGCCCTCTGGTAGCAATACACGAATCGGTGAGTAGCAATATGCGACACGCACACTTTTATCCTCTAGGTAAATGTTTAAGATGAAGAAAGGCTGAAAATTGAGATGTTGAAAGAAAAAAAGTATTTTATTGAATGAACTATAACAAACAAGATTTTTCTGTTAATTATTCCAAAAAATATATCACATATTTTGAGGCAAAAAACTTCTCTTTTATTTGGCTGAAAAATTTAACACTCTTCTGCAAGTGAAAACTAGATACACATGTCACATAAGGCACGCTGTTCTCTGTTTTTGTAATTTTCATAAGTAATAAAAAAATTAAAAATCCAGAAATATTTGTACTTTATTTTTTTTTGACTGTCACTTTTCCGAAAAATCAAACAATTTTGAGTTTATGAGTGACAGTGTGTAGAATTTTTGTTTCATATGCAGAACAAATTATTTTCCTTGAATGCTGATATCTATCAAATATTTTTTTTCTCCATTTCAAATTCCAGTATAATGCTTATTTTACACAATGTTAATACTATGTATTCAAAATCAAAGATTCTGCTTCGTTTTTTTTTTGTCGCTAGGTGACACTAGTGTATTTATTATGATAAAAATGTATGATTTTAAAAAGTGACAAAAGAGCAAGTAATAATGAATAATAATTATAAACAATATATGCATCTTTATAATAATATCTGAACTGATCTTATTTTTTTGATAAAAAGAAAGTATTGTTCCATTATTTTTTCCGCTATGAAGAAAGAAAATAAGGTAATAAAAAAATGCTTGCTTTTCTTTCTTTTTTTCTATACAAGCGTATTTTAATGATGCCGATATGAACGAGCGAATAAATTTTTATGCTACTGCATATGCTTAAATATATTGACTTCTGAGACAATTAGGAAAATTACGCATTTTATGATTGTGATAAATTTGAGTGACAGCCATCAAAATGCCTCGTAATTTGATTAAATTATGAGAATTAGCATGAATTCCAATCAAAATAAATGTTCTTTACTATGGCTTTATGTTTTGAGAATTTTTTTTAGTGCGATGCTCTTAATAACTGATTTTGTCTGCGTTTTCCATTTAATCTTATGGGGTGAAATGGATGCAGGAATGCTCAGTGACCAACAAAACAACTTTTAGTTTACTTGACCGTTGAAAGTACGCGTATAATATGT
The DNA here is from genome assembly GCA_019973955.1 of Trichonephila inaurata madagascariensis. Taxonomy (NCBI): domain Eukaryota; kingdom Metazoa; phylum Arthropoda; class Arachnida; order Araneae; family Nephilidae; genus Trichonephila; species Trichonephila inaurata. The sequence goes on along the minus strand of BMAV01000525.1, from coordinate 8,130 downwards.
TAAAAAATTTGAATCAATTCTTACATTAGTGTGTGATTCCATTACACGGAAATAGCTTGTAAAGTAAGTGGTAAAAAGAAAAGATTAATTTAAAAAAAAACATTTTAAACATTTTAAATTTCATTTTAGGAGTGACTCAAAGCGCCGTCCCACGGCCATTTTTTTTTAAAGGTTCGAAGGAAGGACTTTCATAACTCGATTTTTTGAAGAACACAAAAATTTGTTTTCCTTTAAACATTTGTTCCCTTTTTTTCATTCATACAATTTCTATCATTATATTTTTACAGAAAAATATGAATTAAGATGTTAGAACTGCTGTTTACGTGAAACAAAAAGAAAACGCATGTGCGTTTTTTGAGTCCTGTTCTTGCGAGATGAAATTTTTAAAACTTATACAGTGGGCATACAGTATGAGTTTTAATATAAATTATTAGTTAAAAATTAACTGTGAAAAAAAGTTGCCATTAGTTTTGGTTTTCCTTTTTTTTCCGATTCTTTCCTCGAGTAAATTTTATTTATTGATTTAAACCGCTTATACACTATTATAATCGTTAACACTTCCTATATTTGCTGTTAATTCATTATATTGAATTGTACATTTAATAATAAATTGGTTCGGAGCTATATTTACTCATATTTTTGAATAGAAATTTTAATAAAGGAATTTTTTTCTGACGTTTGTCACAATTTCTTCGCCAGTTGAAAACTCGTTTTTATTGTATTGTTAAGACCCGCATAAGCAGATGTCGCTAGTAGTCATCTTTTGCTTATATTTTGTATTCAGTATTTCTGTACATTCTAACCAAGGAGCACAAAGCACCAACCGTCGCACAATATAAAAAAAACATCGTTGGGTGGATGGCTTGAGTACCCAGTTATTTCGAGTTACAACCTCATATCATTAGATATTTGAGTGACTTTATTTGATTGACTCTTGCCCTTTGTTACAAATCACACAATAAACAATCATTGAAGTATTACAGTTCTCCGTCACTTTGAATGAGTAGACAACATAACTCAAATCCTGCTTATAAACTGTTCAATATATACATTTGTGGTCAATACACATTTGTAGCAATTACACCTCCCTACATAAAAAATTCACAACAGAAAATTAGATGGCAAAGACTTTAGATCAAAACTTGTATTTGGCGTTCACCAATCAGTCCCTATGCATACACTAGCGCCTTCCACTCCCAAAATTTCTTCCTTTGGTGGCGCTACAAGACATTTAACTCAACAGCGGTGGCGACTCATAGATCTCTTAAAACTATGACGTATATTTCCATCGAACTTCATCCAAAAAGAACATCAGACTAAACATATCTAAAAATAATATTTAAAGAGGAACACTGAGACATAGCCATCCTGTGATGACCATGTCTTGCCGGTTCCGCGTAAGCTAGAGGTGTGGGATTATCAAAATGATGAGACATAATTCTTAATACAACTTTTATTAAGAGTAACTTATAATACTTAAGTTCTAATTTGACACTTATTAATTAGAGTGAGAGTCGAGCCCAAATTAAATCACGTATTTAAGTCAGATCACGCAATTAGATTCTCTATCTCAATTATCCTAAATAATCCTGTTATCTAATTACTTATATCTAATATTACCTTTTCCAGTCTGGTCCCTTGACCTAGAGAATATAATCTATAACTTTATATTTGAAGATTCTTGATCCGCAATGCAGCTAATTCTTGACTGCCTATTCTTGGTCCGCAAGATTTCACACTAAGCTTTGTCACGCTATAGATCAGAATGATTCCACACTACAATCTCTGAGCCTGCTACGCTATGCTATTGCTATTGCTATCTATGCTGCGCTATCCTTTTATAGTATATCTCATTTACATATTCGATCCGTTTCTCTTCTTGGTATTGGGTTGGAAAGGTTTTGCCATTAATCGTGGCCGTCAAAGAACATAGGAGTTATGTTAATCAGAAAGACGCGAGAGACGTCACAACACGCGCTATAGATTAGAAACTATAGTAAAAGCAACTTGAGGTATTCGACTACTTGAGACAACTTTTTTTTTTAAATGGAGATTTTTTTGTGGTTTTTAGATTTATTTAGTACATTTTAAGAAAAAAATGGCTAAAATTAAGAACTCAAAAATAAATTATTATTACTAAAATGGGAAAAAATTGACAAAAAATTACATAGACGGTCCCGCTCTGTACGAATAGGAAATTTGTCACCTTTCAATTTAAATTATTAGTCAAGAAAATTAGTAAAACTAAAAAAAAGCAGCTTTAAATTTTTTTATTGATTAAAAATGTACATTCGTGTTTTTTTCATAGCAAAATCTTTTATATAATCGTCAACATCAATATGTATGTCATGTTCAATTGCCCGAATAGCTAAATTTGTTAGCCTTAACGTGGACATAGTCGCTCTGAGATAATTATTTCAATTATTTCAATTGGTTGTAACTTTGAAAATAATGTGCATTTTTCAAAACTCATAGTTGAGCCTCTGTACAGAGGTCTGAGCTATATACAGGCGAAATATTATTATAATAGAAGTATTTTTCACAAAAGGAGAACATTTTGAAAAAAGATTATTATAAGTTAATTTTTTGCCAAAATATTGTATTTAAATAATTTTTTGGGTCAAAATGTCCTTAAAACAATTTTATACATGTAGTCTAATCTAAGTGACACTAAATATCATGAAAAGTATCCATTTATGCGCTTTTTTAAAATTACGGTTCCTTATACGTAATCGGATACCTTAAAGAAACGAGTTAATGGGTACCACTTCTCTCCTTCATAAACTTATTAAATACCGAAAGATTTCCTTTTCTACGTGAATTCTTCTTCATTCCCTAAAAATTAAAGAAATTTTCTAAAATCGGAATATCGAATTCGTATTGATATACGTGAAATTTCTCTCTGAAACGTTACAGAAATGGCTTTCGCGTAAATTCATTTTACATAAAATTATTTGCGTTTTAAATTCATTCTCATAAATTTATTGTACTAAGAAAAGTTTATATTAGGCTTATTTAAATTTATTTCCAGAATGTGGATCCAGCATGGTTGAAAAAGGTGGCAGAGTAATAAATGGAAAACTTGTCAAACCATTGTACAAATATCCGTGGATTGTAAGTTAAGTATTTCGTTTCTCTTAAATCTTTTCCGTTTTCCTATTATAAGAATGTCAATGGCAAGCAAGAGTGTTCCATCTCTATTTCCTATTCAAATAGGTAATGTTGTGCAAGTATTTTGCACGATATCTAATATAAATGATCGTGTAAGATGTTTAATGTTAATTAAGGTACTCGAATACGTTCGGAGGGTATTTTTTTAAAAAATAGCATTGTAAAATATTATAAATACTTTTTTAAGGAATCAATACCAATACATGCTAATATTTAACTAACAATATTTTTAAAAAAAATATCTAAATTCTAAAAAAAAATTCCAATTATACGTGAAATTTTAGTAACATTTTTGAAAAACTTCAATTAGGGAAGAACAACAACAACAAATTTATGCCGGAAAAGAAATTTTAAGACAAATCAGATGCATTTATCTGGAGAACGTATTAAAATTTTTATGTTTTATTAAAATTAATTTTAGAGAACTGATCGAGTTTATATTATAAGAAATGTGGCATTCTTTATGAGACCATTATTTAAATAACAGGCTATACTCAAAAAAATATTCATATAATAAGAAATATTTTAGTACGATCTTCAGAAAAAAATATAAATATCGGGTTCAAAAAGTTGTATGCATAGTAATACACACACAGAGAGACATTTATAACGTTTTGAGTAATCAGACTCGTCGTGAGTGATTTTAAACAACCTAAATGCCCACTTCTGGTATAGATTGAAGACCCACTTCCGGTTTTTCTAATTTTATAAAATTGATTGTAATTTGGCCTCTATGTAGCGTAGGAAAAAAAGTATGCTTTGTAAAGTAAAAATATGGCTTTATTCAATAAAATAAAAAACAAGAAATATGTGTTTTGACCGAATATGGTAAAAACACTTATTTGAAATGTTAGGATACCTCAACATTTCAACGATGGGCAGAATTTCAACGATACAATATATGATATATACTTATAACACATTATTTTTCTTTTTCATTTACCACATATTATTAACCCCTCCCCCCACACACACCCGCATTAAACAATTTAAAAAATAAAATACTCTTTTCTTTGTGTTTCTTTTTTTAGTTTTATATTTTTTTATTCATGTTGTATCTTTTAAAATTTATCTTCATGTTAGGTTTATGTGCATTCTTTTTTACTTTCTTTAAAATCTTTTATATAGTACGTATATCGAAATTATTAGGAATAGAAATAATAATTTCAAAAATATTTTCGTATAATTTTTTCTGTCATTTTTAGTTTTGCTTTTCTCTTTTAGGCGGTTTTAAAAAGCTACTAACTTTTTTTTACTATCATTTTAGTTTAGCTTTAGATATCTCACTTTGGATACAAGTTCCTCATGTTATATTCAGTTGCTTTCTTTTTTTTTTACCACTCTAAAAATTACTCATCTCTCTATGTTATGTGGATCGCAATGTTTTTTTTATTTCACCTGCTATTCAACATATATATTAATGATATACTTATTTACCCTCAAACCAGTACTAATATTAATAGTATTGCTTCGCAATCACCGCTATTGAAAATGCAAACTATTCATTCTAAATTTTTTACTCCATATTTTTTTATCTTTAATTTTTGTAATTCTTGACTTTTAAATTTTTCTCATCGCTGCACCCACCAGGCAAGCAATCTCTTATTTCGATTTCCCCAACTTCAGGGCAGCCATTAGAGAGCTTTCTCACTTATTGCTATCAACTAATAACAGTGTTTACGCTAAAGTTCCCAGTTGACTGTCAAAATTCTCAGGACTTTTTTCCCACCTAAATCAGAAGACTACTACCTCCAGACTGTGACTCCATTCGCCTGCATTACCCTACCAAATTCAGTGAACTTTATTTTTCCCACTCAGGTTTTCCACTTGTCAGCGCCAAAATACTTATCAGATAGGGGATGGAGGATCTATTGCAGATCCATATCCCTGTGACGTGAAGAAACGTGAAGAAACAGTTCGAATATCTATGCTGATGATATTGCTGTCCTGGCTACTTATAAAGATCACAGCACTATCACCCATGCACTCATCTCACACCTACACCTTGAAAAAATTTTTAACACATGGAAAATAAAAATTAATGTACAATAGCCGTGTAAACAATAGCCGTACTCTTCACCAGGAAAAGAAAACCAGTCACACACACCACCAACCCTCTATTCCACACAACTACACTGGTCTCAGAGCACGAAGTACCTAGGAGTACTCCTAGACAAAAATTTATCATGGAAGCAACACATCTTATACGTGCGTGAAAAATTCCGCAACGCCTTGCGCTCAATTTACCCCTTAATTTACAGGAATTCTCAAAAGAATCTTTACAACAAAGTACTTCTCTACACTGCTGTTTTGTGGCCCATCTTAACGTACGCTTGCCCTGTGTGGGCCTATACTGCTATTTCAAACATTAAACTTTTAGAAAATGCCCAAAATGCTTTAATCAGGAATATAACTTGTAGGCATGTAGATACACTAAATGTAGGCATGTAGATACACTAAAAATGGACATATTTACAAAGCTATTAACATTTATCCTTTTAAAAAATATATTCAAAAAATACCAATTAAATTTTTTGATAATCTGCCAAATTCAAATAACTTAAATGTCTTAAATCTTGAAAATTACAGTCCCAATGTCAATACTAAGAGGCCCAGAAGAATCCTTCTGGACTCGTATAATCCCCCATAGTAATTAATTGCGTCATTCCCCTCGTGGAGAATGACCATTTTCTAATTTCTCATTTTACTTTCATGTTCCCTTTCTTAATTTTAAAATATTCTCAATCTGCAACCCACACAGGCAAGCACTTTTTTCCAATTCAATTTCTGTTCCATAACTTCAAGGCAGCGAATAGATTGTTAACTCACTGATTCTCTCTCTTTTAGACCACTAATCAGGAAGCTCCCTCTCAATCCAAGCCTCTCCACTTCAAGGTCGAAATACCTTTCGATATGGGATGGAGGAACGTTTCGCGTTCCGTTTCCCAAAGATGTCAAGCTTCTCTGCTTTTTTATTTGGAACCACTTTAATAGTAATCATGTAAATTTCTGATACGTTCCTAAGACTAACTTTTTTCAACAGAAAAAAGACAATAAAAATAACTTTTCACTCTCTTTCTTTTTTTTCCCCCTTAGATTATTATAACACTAAATTAAATTTTGAAAAATCAGAAAAAAAAGGAAGCATTTGCAATTTGGTAAATTTGGAATTCTCATTTGCGAAAAATTTCAAATCAAATAAAATGTAGTAGTTTTATTTTAAGACTTGTTATAAAACGTTATATAAAAGCCCACTGCATTATTTGAAACTCTAAAAAGGAATACTATTTCAGTTGAGGGGTTAAACTGCAGTTGAAAAGTAATGTGACAAAAATATTCTTTCAAATTTACTGACCCTTAATAAAGAATATAAAATTATGCCAGTGCTTCGCAAACTTTCAGTATTTGCGACCCAATTTCCAATCCTAATTTTTATCACGCTCCCCCCCACACAATAACAATATATTGAATGTGATAATAATGTATTTGACGTTAAGGTTACAATGCAACCTTAATCATACACCGTACAAATTATCAAGATGAGGATTAAATTCTGAGCATGTTACTTTTCAGCAAAAGATATTTTAAATTACTTTTTGACTTTTTTCCCCAAGTAGGATTATCACTCCTCCCTAGGACGGCGTATCCTACAGAGAATCTCTAGATTATGCCCTTTTAAAGATTACTGTAAGATTTGTATATAAGTGAAGGATGGAAGGTTCGTTCTGGGTACCTTCCGTTCCGAACGCAAGTACGTAACCAATCACGCCAAAACGATCGTCAACGCGTGTTGTTGGTACTAGTTCATATAGATATCACACCACCACATACTCCCCCGCCAGTGTTTCGGCGAATAGGCGAACAACGATACCATATTCGTGGCGAGTATGTAAGCAGTTGCGTCACTTGGGGGGTTGCGTCATTCGTGCGAGACGGCTTTGAGAATTGCGTCATTTGTGTGAGACGACTTGAGAATTGCGTCATTTGTGTGACGGTTTGATTGCGTCATTTGTGTGAGACGACTTTTTGAGAATTGCGTCAATGTTTGACGGCTTAGTTGCTTGTGTGGTGAATAGATGGCGCCACGACTGCGGCGCGTGAAGGGTGCGGTTCCTTTGCACGGCCAGGGTCACCAATGAAGGAAGGAAGGTTCGTTCTGGGTACCTTCCGTTCCGAACGCAAGTACGTAACCAATCACGCCAAAACGATCGTCAACGCGTGTTGTTGGTACTAGTTCATATAGATATCACACCACCACATTGTATATAAGCTTTAAGAGGCATAAGTTATGTTTTTTTTTATATAAAGTGTGCTTACTTCTACTCTTTACTTTTCGAAGAAAAAGGGCTGCTTAGAATTTACATTATGCAATTGAACAGTTTTATTCAAGCTTAAATTCGATAAGTTGATCTATTAGTAATTGATAAGTAATGATGTGTCATTAGGTTAACATTTAGTGAAGCAAATAAGTTTGTGTTAGCTTGATGCATTGTTTATGGTAATTTAGGGGGCTGCGGTAGCCCAGTGGTTAAGGTATCGGACCATGGCAGGCATGTCATGAGTTCGAGCCCCGTACCACTAAAGACCCGCCGTGTAGGGCAGCGATGCACGTTAAATCTGTCGAGAGCTGAAACGTCCTCCCGTTGGTGTGGTGTGGTAGTTAGGAGAGGGGCGTCCCCCCTCAGGTGTCGTCCACGACACTTGACCATGGTTCAAAATTACGTGGTCCGTCGCCAAAAGCCCTCGTGTAGCTGAACAGAGCGACGTTAATATTCACTCACTCACTCACATACAAAGCTAATAAAATTACACTAACTTGGCTAAAACCTAATCCTACATAAGATCAATACAGTGGTACCTCGACATACGAGTTTAATTCGTTCCGCAACCTTGCTCGTAACTTGAATTACTCGTATCTCGAAGCAAATTTCCCCATACAAAACAATTGAACTACCATTA
>BMAV01000524.1:34300-49825 GCA_019973955.1 Trichonephila inaurata madagascariensis | reverse complement strand
GAAATTTAAGGAGATAATTTAACTGAGGGAGCAATTATCGTCCTTGATAAAATAACCGCATCATATTCAATGGTTGGGAAATGTAATATTTAGCCTATGACAATATTTTTGTGTTATTGAACGTTGCGACAATAAAAGAGCAAATTGTTTTGTTAAGGTATCCGACTACATTCATAACCGTGATTTTGCAAAAGCGTATAAATGGATAATATTTATATCTACTGTCACTTAGATTAGAAAGTGTATATAAAATTGTTTTAAGAACAGTATTACAATAAAAAATTATTCAAGTATAATATTTTGACAAAAAATGAACATAGAATGACCCATTTTCAAAATATTCTCCTTTTGTGAAAAATGCTTCTATTATAATAATATTTTGCCTGTATATAGCTCAGACCTCTGTACAGAAGCTCAACTAGAATTTCTGAACTATATAACTTAGAAGTGGGTCTATCCATGTTTTACGACAACAGAGGGGAGAAATTTTAAGAAAAAAACGTCGATAATTATATATATATATTTCAGTTGGTTGTAATTCTGAAAATAATGTGAATTTTTCAGAACTCATATTTGAGCCTCTGTACAGAGGTCTGAGCTATATACAGGCAAAATATTATTATAATAGAAGCATTTTTCACAAAAGGAGAACATTTTGAAAAAAGGTTACTCTATAAGTTAATTTTTTGCCGAAATATTGTATTTAAATAAATTTTTTTTGTCAAAATGTCCTTAAAACATTTTTATGCATGTATTTTAATCTAAGTGACACTAAATTTCACGAAAATTATCCATTTATTCGCTTTTTTTTTTAAATCACAGTTCCGAACGTAGTCGGATACCTTAAGTATTCAGAAACCACCTACTAAACATCAAACCAGACTCTAATTTCTTAAAGTTTTAGATTTCAATTTACTGAAGAATGTAAAAAACAACAAGCAATAATTCTACGAAATTTTTTTGAAAAATTAAGATCCAGTGAAAACACCGCACTCACTCGCAACGAAGACTAAAGGAGTGCATAAACAATACACTGAATGCCCCAATAAAAAGAACAGAAAATTTACAAGGGAAAAGTGTAATAAACGTATTGTACTTCCTACTTTTCTTCCTTTTTCACCTTTGTACGTAAATTTTAAGGTAAAAACAGAATGTTAACACCCTTGGGTATGAGATACCCAGCGCGTGAAATTAAGGTCTTTTTTTTTTCGCGCGAGGAATGCCGGGTTAATTATATAGTTTTATATAAACCTCAGAACAAAAGGTTGAACGTTATAGAATAGTATTGACACAAAAATTTTCTCTTTGTTGAGTCTACGATGTGGCAACACAGCTGCTGCTTTCCATGAGTATAATCGTTTGGTTTTTTTAATCAGAGGTTTGCATGTCTATCTCTATTTGAATAGTAGAGTTTTTTTCAGTGTTATTTTTAAATTGCATTTATATCTTACTTTGAAACTGGAAAATTTATAAACTTGTCAGTGTTTTTATGCATTTTAAAATATCGTGTTTATTTCTCTCATTCAACAAAAGTGAGTTGAACAAACACTTTTTTTCCCTTTTATATTTCTTGTCCAAAACATACTAGTACTATGATCGATTTCTATGACAAAATTTAATCATTGATATTCTTCTAATCGGTAACGTTACTTCTTGAACAAAAAAAATTAATAAAGCATAACTTATCAAGGTTTTCCTGTTTACTTGTTTTGTTCCTCAAATACCTCATTATTCTTTACACGCTATTCTAACCAGTCTCGCTTATTGATTGCCCGCAGTTGTGCAGTAGCACTGAATCCAGTTTGTTTTACTTTTGCTTCAATTTACAATTAATGCAAAATCCTTGAACAGGAATGGGAGAAGCAATTATGCTAAAAATTATTTTTTCATTCTGATAGTGGAATCCTTGGTTTATTTATAAACTCATTAAGTCACATTCAAGGAATTTTAATAAGATATGAAATATGTGCTGTACTAAATATTCTTCAGTTATAATTAACTTTAGAGGCAATAGTTAGAATCTACCAAAACAAATTAATGTAGAAGAATAGCTCGCAAATTTTTAAAGAAGAAAATAACGTAAGAAGAATAACATAAGTTGAAAATCAACGTAAGAATGATTTTAAAAGAAAAAGTTATTTCGTGAGTTTTTACGAAATAATTCTTTGTAAATTCTTGAAACAATTATTTGGCAAAAGATCAATTCAAGCGACGTCATAGTCACATGAGACATGTGATTTCATATAAAAGTTGATGAAAGTTTTGCCCCATTGTCAGCTAATTACAAATACTTGTACTCGTATATTAATGTGGAGCTGGTCAGGTATGGCTTGTTCATAACAGAGTAGTAGTCCGTTTTTAATTAAGTTTAAGTGTTCATAACTATTTACATAATTTACAGTTCGTCATTTAAGGGAAAAGGTTTCACTTCTTCAATGTCCAAATCGTCTTATGTAGTTTCTAACAAAACACGAGAAGTTGTCGTCTTGCTTCTCGTCATTTTAACATGGCGTCGTTCCTTGAGCCTCTAACAACTGGTAGGCTCCCAAAACACTGAGAACGCTCCTAGGCATGTGCAGTACATTTAGTGGAGTGACTTGGAAATAGGGATCGCGATTTTTCCGAAAAAGATCGATTCAAATCGTAACCTGATGAATCGATTCACAAAAAAAAATCGAGGTCTAAAAGATTCGATTTCTAAAAAATCGATTTTTTTCCAAGTCTGCATTTACAATATAATTATATATCCATTTTATGAAAAACAAGAAAAATACCATAATAAACGATCTCTTATCAGTAAAATCAGGGATTCTTTTAGTTCAGAGAATTCGACAGTCATGTATAAAAGAAGACATTTATTTTATAAATGTATTTGTTACATTAAAAAGTTTAGAAAATAGATTATATAGCTTATATAGTTCCCAATGCTTAATATCTAAACTTTTTAAAAACAACAGTCTGTCAAGTCTACTGGGATCCAAGTGGTTCCGCTCATCACTTGCGATGTTGCCGTTAAGCGAAAAAAGGTGCTCACAAGGAACAGATGATCCCACGATACTCATATAGATCATGGCTGTTGAGTAAACGTGATGATAAATAGAGTTTTTTGTTCTTGCCAGTAAAGTATAGAATCTTATTTCAGGTGTACAACTGTCTGCGATAAATAGTGTTTAAATTCTTTATTTTTTATGGTCTTTACCAAAACGGAAAAAAATTGAACGTCGATTTTCCAGGATGAAATATCTATTCACTGAATCGATTCAGTGCTACATATCGATTTAAAAAATAGATTTTTTTTGCCCGATTTTTCGATTAATTGATATCAGATCGCCATCCCTACTTGGAAATGGGGCTGGCACCACATTAATATACGACAGTAATTTTCCTGGACTAATTTAAATAATCGATAATGTTTAAAATCTCTTCAAACATTTTTTATTTCAGTTGAACCATAATATTATGTAATATGTATAGAGAGTGACAACGACCAGATTGAATTAAGTATGCATTTATTTAGGGGAATTATCTGCAAGGGAGGGCTAAAATTTAGTAAAAAGTTATCGGGTAGTTGGATTCCACCAGGCGTCTCGTCGCTGCGCCTTCGTCTCGTTACGTCATTAAAGGAATATAGGAAGGATATGATAACGTGCACATCCATTCCTACATCTGTTATCAAAATATTTGTCATCAAAAGTTATTTAAGTAAATGGAATTTTTAGATTTGTTCCATTTTTTTTTTTTTTTTACAAAGCAGTACGCATCAGTAAAATAAACTCATATACGAAAGTTACTCGTTTTAAAAAAATATCTACAATAAAGAAGAGAAAAGCAAAAAGCTTTTGAGAATAAGAGAAACAAGAAATAACTTTTTGAGATAATTTTAAGGTTGCCACCTGATTACCTAATTAGTAACTTTATATATTCATACTTCCCTTTGTCAATGGCTTAGAATTTGTACTATATACTATCATAAGTATAGTTGCCGCTACTTTTAAATCAGTATAAAGCTATTATATCATGATTGATAACTATATGTTTAAATATTTAAAAAAAACAAAATTTATTATTCAGAAGTTCTAAGTAATAGTTTATTCTTATAATAATGATTAATTATTCAAATTCTTTTCTTCGGGTGGCTTGGAATCATCGTTACATTATCATAAATATTGTAGATTTTGCATTTAAAAACCATTGAAACATCTTATGTGATAAATATTGATTTCATATTATGGCAACAAAAACTTTTATTAAATAAAAAGATATAATAGTTTAATTAAGACCCATAAAAGAGTAAATAATTGAAATTGAGAATCTCATTCGTGTATTTTGATTCAAGTAAAAAATAATTTAATTGAAATTTTCAGACTTAATTACGAATATCTGAGACTAAATAAATATACCAGAAAAAGAAGAAAAAATTGGAAAAAAATTACTTATCCTTATATAAGTTCTATTAGAGACTAATATATTTACTATGATGTTAAAAATATGATAATGTCAAAAACGTATAAGAAACTAAAATTATAATAACATGAAGACAAAAATTTAGGAATTTCACTCATTAAGAGGACATGGTATTATTTAATATCAAAATTTTTTAATTTAAGGGTTCTCAAAAATTTTTTGGTTGCTTCCTATGTGTGTGTACTATGTAAAATAGATTTTGAGCTAAAAATTTCATAAAAAGTGAGCCATTTCATTTTTTAAAGAAAAAACTTAAAATTTGCGAAGTGGTTTTAAAATGCTACTCCTCCTACAAAATTTACGTACACGCATGAAATTTGATTTACAAGTACGTCCAACTATGTATAACAAAAGTTGGTATGGGTTTTGCGATAACATGATTGGTATTTGTACAATACTTCTTCTTATGAATCCTTATTGAAAATTCCTTAAAAAATTTGCAAATTTTAACTTCAATTATTTTTTAAAAAATAAGTATTGCTTTGATTCAAAAATGCATACCAACTTTTGTTGCATGTACTATTAACAATAGGTAAAAAAAATTTCAAAACATTAGGCACAATAGAAAAAATGCCTTAGCATTTTAAATGAAGACAGACTAGTTATTTTACCTTTCTGAGATGAGTAAGTTTGAAGTTTTGATTTGCCATAGGGATGTGAATAGAAATGAATGTAAAAGCTATCATAATTCTACGTTTTTTACGTTTAGAGTTTTCAAATTTTGTGAGGTTATAGAAAAGTATATAAAGAATAATTTAGGCTAGAAAAATTAGATTTGATTTTTTGAGCGATTTTTGTCAATTGAATCGTATTGTGTCCCCTTAATGTTTCGCACATATGTAGGTGTTGACGTCACTTTTCTGTGAATCAAGTCCCACAGTGAAAATAAATTTTAAAAAATTGAACAATCATGTGTACTAGAACCAGGAGCGTAGTTACTACCGTATCAATGATACGGGGCCCCCAAGTTACAGGAGCCCCAACAAGTATGTGTAATATTTTGACAATTTCAAATAAGTTTTTTTTAAGCAATCGTTTTTATTTTCCGAAAAAATGGCCCCGAAGGGATTTTGTTAGAGGGCCCTCTCAAGACAACTACGCTAGTGACCAGAACACTAAGGGATGCAGAAATTAATTTTTTAAAAACAAGGTCATAATTCTACTTTTTATACTTTTGGTTGTTATTTGAGAGCTAGGTAGGTAATATAACTATTTTTTCGGTTATTGGGTTTTTTTTTCCGATATAAACATTTCTGAACATATATTTTTATAAAGTATCGCTTCATACGGAGGAAACTTATTTCTTTATTGGAATGCGTTATTTTTATGATTTCGAACATAATTTCCCTTCGAATTAAGATTTATGTGTGGTCATAACAAATGTCAACAATCAAAAGTTTCCCGCCAATCGCTGTTCTTAAATGTCATATTTCGCTAAGTACATTAGACTTAAGGATATAGAGATAGATTTAAGCTCGTACAGGAAGATGGAAGTAAAAAAAATTTGAATGTGAAAAGTGATGTAGATTAGATCCTTGTATTAGAAAGATATGATCAGTCTAAAAATGTGTTAGTAAACCTTAAATGAGAACATTAGAATATGCATTTGAATTACTGCTGAATATGAAATAACATTATTTAGTGGCCGAACATGAATAAAATAATACTAATAAAAACGAAAAGTTTATTTTCTGCTAAATCAGAAGGTCATACTTAGTGGCTTCAGAGGTTATATTTAACAACCTTCGTACCTTTTTGCCTCTTTAGGAAATAAGGAAACAGCAAATTATTTATAACAGCATATTATTTTAAGCGTACTTTTAAAAACAACTAAAATATTCAAGGCTCTTTAGCCAACGTTTATTTTGAAGTGGGAAATTTATGTGTAAACAAACTCCTCACAACACAACTACAAAAATGTTTTTCAAAAACTAAACGCACTTTTAAGCGCGAAGCCTTCAAATCACGTTCACAATTAAAGATTTAAAAGGAAGATAAAAAAAAAAGGTTAAAACGTGAAAGAACAGAACTCATACCAAACTTGCTCCAGTGAGTCAGTAACGGAATTCATTCCAGATATTACACTTCCCAAAAACCTTTGAAATTTTAATTCAAGTCTCGATTCAGAGTTGAGAGATATAAAATCTTTACGTGACAAGAATAGTTACTCAGTAAGAAAATTTGCAGTTGTAAGTTACAAATTAGAATTCAACTAAATATTAATCGTTGACTTTAGAAAAATCATAAAAATTCTTCAAAGAGGTGAAAAATTATTTTAAAAAAAGTATTGCAAGGAAAAGTGGTTAATAATGCAACAGGTATATTTATGATTATGTAAATATACACTGACCTCCAAAAGTTAAGTTGCAACCTGTTTTTTGAGTGTAATTTAAAAATGAATGAACATAGAACCAAGAAATTTGGAGAAAATGTGCCTTTCACAGACTTTATAGAATGCGAAACAGAAATTTGCATAAGTTTGAGACAAAAATTATTTCCAGAAAAAATCCCCCTCATGACATAAAAGTCAGTTCTTGAAGAAAGCTGTGCATCACAGTTTTATGAGAGGAAAATGTCTTAGAAACATTACAAAAATGAATTCCAATAAGGAATGTGTCTGTTCCCAAATTCAGCGCATAGGTGACATTGAATTTCTTCGTTGCACATTAAATCATCAAACACCGAAATGAGAAGTGTGAAGACCACTTATATGGAATAATCTTTGTTCCAGGTTATGTAGGAGAACTTAAAACAGCGATGTGTCTGCCGAGATAGACTCAAATATGCTCAATCGGATTCAAGTCTGGAGATTGAGCTGGCCATTCCATTTGTTTGAAACCGTAATTTTCAAGATAATCTTCAAATAGAGCAGCTCGATGAAGTGGAGCATTACCATTTAGCAGCAATAAATCATTCCAATAGTTGAGGTTTATAAGCACGGTCACCTTAAGGCATAGGCCAACTGGGCCCGGGCCCAGCGCGTCGGCCTCAGAGGGGGCCTTGTCTAGTTGAATTATTAAATATGATATTTTGATACGATATTTTGATATGATATAATTCTGTGGTTTGTTGTGCAGACTTGTGGTTATTATGAATTTAACAGACTGCTTGAAAATCGTGAAAGATAGTGAACGTTAGTATTTGAATCTTCCACGGATAGGGATGTTATACGGCATGAGCCAACTAGACCAAGGCCTCAACAGGGGGACTCATCTTGATCTTGACTCTAATTTAACCTTTTCGCGACGACGTACTGATCAACAGAAAACATTGTAGAGACGGGTGTGTCACATATGCATCCTGCCCAAATGTCACAACAGCCGGATGATGCACTGGTGAATCGCGTTTCGTACTGGCTCTACTGGTTTTCCTCTCCCCACGGAAAAGTGTATTGAACGGCCTAACGCCCTATATGAGGGTTTGAGACTGGTGCATATATGACACACTCGTCACAAAAGGGTTAATAAAATCACGATCTAAATAACTTTAATGGCCAAATGTTTTTCCCGATCATATTCTCCGAAAAAGAGGAATATAAAACGATATGGCAACTGGAAACAGTATAGCAAGACTGTATTATTATATGATGACTGTCGTCCGTGTCTAGGCCTTGACCTCTCACCATACACCAGCATTTCTCAAACTGTGGGGCGCGCCCCCTAGGGGGGGCATGAAAACTCTACAAGGGGATGTGAGCATATTGAAGGTTCGAAAACAAAAGATTATTAAAAAAATTATTAATTCACTGAAAGTAAACAAATAAAACCATTCTGACATAATAAAACATAAAACACACTTTTACATTGATATAATACACTTATAAATGCATCAGTACTGCAATTAAATTAACAATACTAAGTTAAGAATAAGTTTAATAATTACCAGCGACCCCACGGGCTTGTCATACATAAAATTATACACAAAAATTAGCACTTATCTTGATAGTTTGTGCTGTTTAAAATTAATCCTTTAACTGCCAATTAAAAGATACGCGGTTCACTCCCCAAAACTACCGTTTTCCACGTATACGTGGGTATGTGATGAATTGGGAAGAGGGAGGAGGACAAAAGGAATAAATATGTAAATCCATCGCAAACACTGTCAATGTATTTTTATTGCATTCCAAAATTCTTTTATTGCGTTCGGAATAATTTTATGGATAGCGGTGCACAGAAACGATCGTACTTCGGCAAGACGTATATATACGTAAGGGGCGATTAACGCTTTGGCTGAGTGAGACGCTTATATACGCCAATGGCACTTAAGAAGTTAAAGCTCTATTGTAGCTTTAGCATCCAAGTTATAGTATTATTGAATTCAGTACATTGTAATTGTATGGAAGGAAGGGGGGGGGGGCGATGAAAATTATGATTGAATATTGGGTCTCAAATATTGAAACTTTGAGAAGAACTGCCATACACCATCATGTAGTTGAAAACTGGCATTCGGATGAGTCGGCTAGTGCTTAGGTTTGAGAGTAATGCACATTTATTTGTTTCAAATTACCGTTTTTACGAGTATATGACATCGTATGCTTTAAAGGTCAAAAAAGTGGGGCCTATTTCATAATGGACTAGGACTTTAAGAAATCTTAAGACGTCCTTGCTTATAGGCGGACTTATCGATCAAGGATTGCATCTCGATATCTCACACAAGTCATGGTTCCTCAATGGAACACATGGAGGTCAATGTAATTACTAAGAGAGATCTCTGCCAAACCTTGATTCCTCCATTCCTGTGACAGTATTTTTCAAGAAAGAGGGATTGGGTGTATCTGAGACATTGTACCCTCCAATTAGTAGACACCCTGTATTGCTTTCTGGTGTGAAGCTGGATTTGTCTGTGAATACAGATTTCAGGAGAGTAACTACCGCCGTATCAGCTGTAGGGGTCCCAACAAGTACACCCTTTGACACTTTCAAATAAGTTTTACTAATTTGATCATATTTATTTATTTTCCAAAAGGGGACCCCAAGGAATTTTGATTCTGGGGCTACTCAGGACCAGCTACTTCAGTGACAGAAGACCATTGCTGTTTGGTCCAAGAAACGTGTTTTGTTCAATGTAAACGAAGCTCGTCCCTTTCGTTCATTCTCTTTTGGCGTCTCACAGAACTGGTTTTATGGCTGTTGTAGACAAGTGGTGCGAATCAAAAACTATGCTTACGAATTATGCGAATAAAAAAAAATTCGTTTCCACATCCTAAGAAATGGTTCTCATCGAAATCTGCTATTAACATTTATTCGAGATATGCAAAAAGATGTTTACAAATATTATAATTCTGAAAAGGTAACGACTTTTTCAGATTGTCATTGAAAATACTATTAAATTCTCACCTCTCAGAAATAAACGTAAGCAAAAGTTTAATAAAAGAAAATTTAAGAAATAAATTTTATTTATTTGAGAGTTTACTTGCAGCACCGTGATGATAATACACCTACATATACGATCACACAGAAGAAAAAGGCCGAGAAGAAGGTTATAGATTTTACACGTGGAAAATGAAAGTGTGTAAAAGATTACTCGGATTACCTTCAAAAACATTTCTAGGAAGTTATAGGAGAAGATTCCTTTTCCGCTGTCAACTTTTCTTGTTTCTTTCTCTTTCAGATGTAAGAGAAAGGGCCTTTTTTCTGCTATATCAAATGTCCAGACATTCTTCCAGGAAGCCTTTTATTCACTCTTTAAAAATGGTTGCGACTTGTTGATTAATAAAGAGTATTTTTTCCATAGAAATAAGTAACTATAATTGATTTTATGTTAAATAAAACTAATATATTTTATCTTCGAAAATTGTCAATATCTTTTTCTAAATAAAGACAAACAGGCATACTTTATTATTTTCCTTTATTGGAAATAAACACACAGTTATGTCAGTGCTTCTCAAAGTTTCAATAATAGCGACCCAAAATTCAACCATAATTTTCAGCGCGCCCCCCCCCATACAATAACAATGCTTTGAATTCAATAATACTATACTTTAATGCTAAAATTACGACACGACTTTAACGACTTAAGTGACACCGGCGTATATAAACGTCTAGCTCAGCCAAAGCGTTAATTTCCTCAGACGTAAATATAAGTCTTTTCGAAGTACGATCTTTTCTGTATGCTGCGATCCATAAAGTTATTCCCAAAACTTCGGAATGCAATAAGTAGCCCAGTGGTTAAGGTATCGGACCATGGCAGGCATGTCATGAGTTCGAGCCCAGTACCACTAAAGACCCGCCGTGTAGGGCAGCGATGCACGTTAAATCTGTCGAGAGCTGAAACGTCCTCCCGTTGGTGTGGTGTGGTAGTTAGGAGAGGGGGGGTGCCAGCTCAGGTGTCGTCCACGTCACTTGACCATGGTTCAAAATTACGTGGTCCGTCGCCAAAAGCCCTCGTGTAGCTGAACAGTGCGACGTTAATATTCACTCACTCGGAATGCAATAAAAGGACCTTGACAATGTTGGCGAAGGATTTACTTATTTCAGATTATTTTTGCTTCTTTATTCCGTCCGCCCCCCCTCAATACATCACATATGTACGCCTACGTGGAAAACGGTTATCATTGGGAAGCGAATCGAAAAACTTTTAATTACCAGTTAAGGGATTAATTCTAGACTGTACAAAAATTATCAAGGTAAGTGTGTGTTAATTTTTGTATATATATAATTTTATATGTGACAATCCCATGGGGTTAGGGATAATTATTAAACTTGTTCTTAACTTAGTATTGTTAAATTAATTATAAAATACATTGTGTAACACTGATACATTTATAAGTGTAACATATCAGTGTGAATGTATATTTTATTTTATATTATGCCAGAATATATTTTATTTGTTTACTTTCAATAAATTAATAATTTTTTAAAATAATCTTTTGTTTTCGACTTTTCAATATGCTCGCACCTCCCTCGTAGAGTTGTCATGCCCCCCGAGGGGGGCGCGCCCCACAGTTTGAGAAACGCTGAGTTATGTGGTTTTTATTGGCTACATAACAATGGATTGATGATATAGATGGCCTTTAAATATAATTTTTTGTACTTTGATACGATTCGTTGCTTCGTACATATTCCATTGAAATAAAAACTATTAGTCAGATGTTGAATTTCAAATAAAAATGTTTTTACATAGAAAATTTGAGAAAAAACTTTTATATAATCCTTTAGTACAGGGATGCCAAACAAATGACACGCGTGCCTTTGATGGTACGCGACACAATATTTTGGGCGCGCTAACAATCAAAACGGTTTACTTTTCAGTTCAAAAGAACTAAGTTAACTATGAAGAAGTACAAAATATCGGTCGCGGTGCGTTCAGGGCGGCGAGGAGCACACTTGTTTTTTATTGTCTTGCCTTAGTTATGTCATGGACTATATACAATTGCTAATGATACAAAGCTTGTCTGCGCATAGCAGAATCAATTTCATTCACACAACTGTATTTTAAAGTTTATTTGTGTTATATTTATGATTTTTAACTGCTATTTAACATGGCTATTTCAGCAAAAAAACAAAACAAAAAGTTGCAAGATAGTAAGTGTATTCGAGAATTTCAGCCTTGTTGAACCGAGAAATATGGCATGATTAGTGATGGCAACAAAGTGTGTTTTGAGTTCTGGAGCAGTGGCATGTAGAACATCACCTGTAAAACGGCATTTTGAAAGAAATTACAAATCATTTTGTCAAAAAAGCGATCCAGAACAAAACGAATTAATTGCAAGTGCAATAAAAGACAGAAAAAAACTGTCGACGTCTATAATTAAACATGTTAGCAAAAATTGTCATATGAGTGTGGCCAATTACTCGGCTGCAATTGCCATTGCTCGAAATAGAGGGGGAGTTTTTGAAGGTAGCCTGATTAGCATGCGCGTCCTCACTTTTTGATGATAATAAAGATAAGATAACTCAGCGCTTTCTAGATAATCTTCTATCTAGAAACACAATAAAAGAAACAATCTTAAAACTGTCCCGAAATGTAACAGATCAACAAAAAATGGCACTACTTCGCTTCTTTTATATTGATATGTCTTGACGACAGTACTGACGTCACTAAATTTGTCCGTTGAGCTGTTTTGAACATATATATAACATATTTTATAGGGAACACATCATTAAGGAAAAATTAGTTGCGATAAATTCATGGTTAACAACAAAAAAGGGCACAGATATTTGTACGTCAGTTAAAAATTTGCTCGCTGAGAAAGAAAATGATTTGAAATAAAGTTGTTTCAGTAACAACTGATAGTGCTCCAAATATAGTGGAATAAAAAAAATGTTTTCATAAGTTTATTTCAAACAGCTGAAGGACATTCAGTTCTCTTGATTTTCACTGCATTACCCTTCAAGTCTTATGTGCTAAGAGTGGTTCAATATCACTTGATAATGTAATGGCGTTAGTAACAAAAATAGTCAACCTTATATTGAAGCAAGCTTCAATAAGCGAAAGTTTGGTGCTTTGTTGGATGAAGTCAACTCGGTGTATAACGGCTTACTAATGTATAATAAAATTATCTGGTTGAGCCGCGGGGACGTACTTCATAAATTTGTTGACTGCTTGGAAGAAATCAGACTGTTTCTGCAAAATGAGGCCAAAATTGAACAATACCCACAGTTGTGGGATGTTATGTGGCTTTCAAAATTGTTGTTTTTTACATATATATACCAACATTTCAATGAATTGAACGTAATGCTTCAAGGCACGAATAAAACAATTATCATCCTAATGAATTGAACGTAATGCTTCAAGGCACGAATAAAACAATTATCATCCTAATGAATCTCATTCGCGCTTTTGACGCTAAGCTTCATACTTTCAGAAACGATATTATTACAAGAAACTATTATACAAGTACTTCCCAAACATGAAAAAAAAATCAAAAATTTAGATGCATTTGAGAAACTAGACGAAGAAAAAGTTATTGAAAAATTTATTTCCGTAATTTATTCTACAATCAATGAATTTTCTAGGAGTTTTCTCTGTCCAAAGAATTATTGGAAACGCTCATGTTTATTATGTACCCTGATGTGATTTCATTTGATAAAATGAACTTTTCCTAATTCAATTGGTTGAAAATTGAAGAATTTGAAATGCAACAGATTGATTTCCAGTATATAGTCCAACATGGATTCAAAAATTTATTGAAACAAAGAAAAAGATGAAATTGATAGAAACAGAAAGATTAACAAGCAATATAAGTAAAAATGCTAGCAACGAAATTTTAAAAACATGGATCTCAATTCCAGACACATTTAACTGTTAGAAGAATCTGGCTCATTCTATTTTAACCATATTTTTTTCTACTTATGCCTACGAGTCATTATTTTCAGAGATGAATAGCATTAAAGACTGGCTTAGAAACCGTTTGGCAGTTGACTCTTATTCTCAGCATGTATTCTGCTAAAAGTAACATCTTACAATCCTAATATAAGCGCTTTGTCATCTAATCTGCAACAATAGAAGTTACTCTAATGTTACATTAATTTGAGGATTACACTTATAACTAATACATTTACAGTGCCCTATACAGTGTAAAATATATTTTTTTTCTAGTAAATAAAGAGTTTTGAGTGGTTAGTATTTAGTTTTGTTATTTCCCCAGAAATCGCATCAAAATTATTTGACGGTACGTCTATACCTCATTAAACATTTCTTTAGAAAAAAAGACACGTTGATCCATAAAGGTTCACCCCCATCCCTCTCTACTTCAGTATTTTATATAGTATTCATTATACAATAATATTTGGGATACCATGTATGTATGGTCCATCAAAAGATGTATACATCACATAAAAAAAAAGTCATCAAGTTTCAATCTCCTAATCCACACTTACGATAATTTGATTCCAAAACTGACAATAACAAAATGAAGTTTAATTGCCAAATACATATTTAAAAAATTTAATAACGAATCATAATAAAAATAATTAAATTATCTGATTAGCATATAAACCTTAATCATTTTTGAGGCATTAATTATCACCTGTTTTTTAAAAAACTGCTTAAATTTACTATACTATACTGTATTTCTAACGGAGACAAATGTATGAAATTAAGATAATATTTAGTTCCATGGTGAAAAGTGTGTTCCCTCTCCGTCTTTTCCTATTTGATACTGCCTAAAAATTACTGTAAGCCAATTTTTAAAACATTCATCTTTCTCCTGAAAATGTTGTTTTTAATAATACTTTTTGTTCGATATGTAGTTTGGTTTTTTTAATAGATGAAATGAAATATGCGTGAAAGAGTAAGTAATTATATAAAATCTGCAAAATATCTTTCACATTCCAGTATTTATAACTCAGAAATAAATACTGCTTTAAAGTAAATTTTAATTAATAAATAGTTCGCGTAATGAATCTGCATAGAAGTCTGAAGTAATTGTGTAATACAAATCCCAAATACACTGCTGGCCACCTTAAATGTAACAACAAGAAAGACAAGAGATAGCACAACAAAATTTATTTTGTAGATAACATGTTGACCAAGTATCAAATGACTAAATTTATAGACTTCTGTGAAGTGTGGTCCTGCCAGAATAAGTAGCCAGAGTAGCCGCTGCCACACGCCTCGGCATTGATTCAAGGAGACTTTGGATGTGTTCTTGGGGTACAGCAGACCAAGCAGCTTCTACACGTTGCCAAAGTTGATCTGGTGTGGCAGCTAGGGGTGTAATCTGGGTCAATCGTTGAGCAACCATGGATCACATGTTTTCTATCGGCAAAAGATCCAGAGAGCGAGCCGGCCAGGGAAGCAATTCAATGTGGTGATTGACGAGGAACCTTTGGACAATGCGTGCCACGTGTGGTCACGCATTATCCTGTTGAAATAGTGCTGTGACCAAGCCCTGAAGGTAAGGAAGGACAACTGGCTCCAACACTTTGGAGATGTAGCGCTGGCTGTTTAAAGTACCGGCAATGCGTACTAGAGGAGTGCGAGAGTGATATTCAATACCGCCCCATACCATAATACCCAGTGCAGGACCAGTGTGGCGGTGCATAACGCAGCTGATCAGAATCCTCTCTCTACGGTGTCTCCAGACTCGAATCCGACCATCGTGGTGTTGCAGACAGA
>BMAV01000524.1:0-13620 GCA_019973955.1 Trichonephila inaurata madagascariensis | reverse complement strand
GGTCTGAGCTATATACCGGCAAAATATTATTATAATAAAAGCATTTTCCATAAAAGGAGAATGTTTTGAAAATGGATCATTCTACGTTCATTTTTTGTCAAAATATTGTACTTAAATAATTTTTTACTGTAATAATATTCTTAAAACAATTTTATATACGTTTTCTAATCTAAGCAACACTAAATATAAATATTATCCATTTATATACGCTTTTGCAAAATCATGGTTCCGAACGTAGTCGGATACCTTAATTTCTGATTATTCTTTTCTTTTAAAAATAATTAGGTAATTAAATAAACTATAGTTTTATAAACTACTGAGGCTAGTAAAATTATACATCATGGGCAGTTGTGTTATTATTTTTGGAAATTCGTAAAACAAGGTCTTCGAAAATCTCTATAAAATTTCAGAAACCTGGTTTTTGAGTTTTTTTTAATATTAGAAACCAATTAACTAGTTTTTATTGCTTAATGAAAAAAATATATAAATAAATTAATTATATAGAGAGTAAAACAAGGGTTAAATATAGAAGAGATATAAACTAAAGAAAATGAATAAAAATATACAACACAAAATTTAGAAATTACATAATAATTCTTAATAGAATTTTCGCTTCTAAACATTTGTGATACCCCGTGGCCCGGGGGTATCATCTCATCATCCACGCAACCTAGATTTGTAGGAAGAAATGATTGATCACCCAAATTCATCATAATAAATCTAATTTATTATTATTCAAATATATTGATCAACACAAGTCTTACTATAGGAAGGCAATCAAGAGTGATATAACGTATTCCTAAATTCTAAGTAAATGGGCGCCTGGAATCCTATCCACTTATCTTTAAGCAAAGTTATACTATGAATCTTTATCTTCCTTAATATCTTTAACTCGCTAAAGCCCGTTCTATAATTATGCTTCTAAGTTTGATGTCTTACCATCAGCTCACGAGGTTCAGCATCTGAGCTTCCTTCTTCGCGATTACAAAACCTTCACTATATATCTACTAACTAATCTGCATATTTTGCGGTTTCTGCTTGTGAGGCTTGGCTGGGAAATAACTCAATGCTGGCCCCAAAGATTCCCCAAGAGGATTAGTATGAAAACGCGGTAAAGCCCCGTCACAAGTATACTAGCCGTTACTTATCCACTTCGATAGGTATTTCATTACGTTGTATGACTATTTATTGTTATAAGTTACTGATATCTAAATTTTGACATTAAACTTTAAATTCTACAGAAACGCATTCTTATAGCTCTCAATTTTTGATGTAAAAAGGACAAGTTTTAAACTTTTAAGGCGAAAGTATATTTACCCTCATAGCCTCTCCCTCGGAATGATTTCCGCTAAATCCGTTGACAGCAAGTCTCTACTAAACAACAACAAAAAATAGTCTGTATGTTTAATGGTTTTATTTAGGACTATGGTGTAATTTTTATATATATTGTCCCCGAAACCTTCCTTTCCCCATCTCTTTAGCCTTCCTTACCTCAATTTCCACAAAATCCGTTTTTAGAGGGCCTCTACTTAACAACATAAAGTAGCTTGCCAAGTTTCAGGTCTATAGATCTAATAATTGAAAAACAGATTAGTATCTATAAGGTCCCAGTAACCCCGCAACCTTCTTTCGAAGATTTATTTTCGGAAAGCTCGCTCTTGAAGAATCTCTACTCAACAAAAGAAACATGCTTGCCAAATTTCAGATTTGTAGGTCGAATAATTCAAGAATGGGAATTGTTGTCTATAACGCTTCAGTAGTCCTCCTTAAAAAGCGTATTTTACAAAACCCGTTCTTAATGGTTCTCCACTTTATAAAAGAAACATCCTTGCCAAATTTCAAGTCAGTAATCCGAATAGTTACGAAGATCTCGTAATGAGTGAGTGAATGAGTCACTTTTCTTTTATGCATGTCGATTACGTACGCAGGAAGAAAGAATATTCAATATTTGTGCAGATACTGCAGCATAAAATCCGTACCCCGATGAAAAAAAAATTTTCCTGTTTTTTTTTTTTTAATTGATGCAACTAACTCCTATCTAACAAGTAATATATATAAAAAAAATTTAAGTCAATTTCTACTTAGATCAACACAGAAAAATTTTATTTTAGCTACTTTTTATTAAATAGTTACAATTAATATAAATATGTATATACATAGGACAGAATCACAACATTAAGTGGTGATTAATTTTTATTCATTATCATTAAAGTATCGCATTGTCATCCAAAACAATCGTGTATATAAATTTCATTTCACCTGAATACTTTAACACGTGAGAAAAAATCCTTTTCAAGTTTTGACACAAGTCGCCAAAAGGGTCGCTAAGTCGCCAAAAAGGATGCCAACGAGGTTGTATTTGTGTAATTCTTTAAATAATTAGTTTTAATCAATTAATTTTTATTAATTATTTTTATATTATTGTATTGTCATCCAAAATAAACCTGTATATAAAATTTCAGCTCAATTGAGCTCTTTAAAATGCATTTTATTAACGATTGAAAATTCCACCCAGATAAATAAATAAATATATAGAGATTGTGAGTTAATAGAGTGGGAATTGTGTGAATAAGGCACTTCTATAGCACGGATTAACTCTAGCACGGTTCAAGAATTAAGAATATCTCAGTATAACATGGCACATTTATAGCACGGATTTATTATGATTCAGTTCTAGAATTGGATAAAACCCCTATGCAACGTAAATGGTATAAAAATTATTAAAAGCGAGCTTTATCTAATTTGAAATTAAGAAAATCCCTTTCCAACAGCTTAATAAACGTGATAAAACATTTAATTTTTCATTAACCTCATTTAACATTCATCCAAGCACATATGATATCACATTTTCCCAGAATTTTTCTGAACTATTAATACTTCAGGACACTTTAAAACTTTAATTGTATCTCTACCATGTAAAAATCTAAAAATAGAAGGTGAATAATCTGAGAAGGAAACTACCGAAATTAATCCAATGGAATTGAAAAGAATTTTTAAAGAGGTTGGACATTCAACATTCCAGGATTTTAATGCCGTCTAGACTATTCGCTCATGGGGGAAATGCCCAAGTGGATTTATACAGCGAAAATCGTTTAACACGAAACTGGGGTATTTTTTCTTGTTAAAAGGTATTGGGAAAAACATATATTCAACAAAATTAAGTTTATTAGAGCACATTTTATTTGCATAAATATGTATATATGCATGTATTTAGTAAAAATCAATGAAACAAAAACACTCACGAGAAATTAATGAAATTTGAAACAAAGTTTTCAAGTTTTTTGAAAAACAAAACTTTTATTGAACTTTTAGAAAATAATTTGATATTTTTTTTTTTTTTTTTTTTTTTTGCATTTTCTTTTGGTTCTATGATTAGTTCATTGCTCAAATTTTCAATCGTTAATAAAATAATTTCTATTTATCCATTCAAATTCAAATACATTTTTTTAAACTTGCTGTGGATAACACTTGATATATTAACCCATTTTTACAAATGTTAATTCATTAATTAATTTAAAAAATGAGTAAATAGTAACCAACAAAAATAATAGTCCAATAGCATATATAGAAAGGAAAATCGCTCGATGAGTCCCTGTATTGCAATGGATAGCACGTTGGACTTCTAATACAAAGGTCGTGAGTTCGAATCCTATCTGGGATGGCCTTTCTGAGAATGTGATTTATGAATGAATAAATAGTAACCAATAAAAATAACAGTCCAACATCATATATAGAAAGGAAAATTGCATTGAAAATCACTTCTATTTTGTCACTTAATATTGATTCTGTCATATGTATACACATATTTATATTAATTGTATCTATTTAATAGAAAGTAACTAAAATAAAAATATATTTTTTGACCTCTCTAAGTAGAGGAAGTGACTTAAAGTATCCGACTACGTTCGGAACCGTGACTTTGCAAAAGCGTATAAATGGATAATATTTATGATATTTAGTGTCACTTAGATTAGAAAATGTATATAAAATAGTTTTAAGAATAGTATTACAATAAAAAATTATTTAAGTACACTATTTTGACAAAAAATGAACATACAATGACCCATTTTCAAAATATTCTCCTTTTATAAAAAATGCTTCTGTTATAATAATATTTTGCCTGTATATAGCTCAGACCTCTGTACAGAGGCTCAACTAGAATGTTTGAAAAATATAACTCAGAAGTGGGTTTATCCATGTTTTATGACAACAGAGGGGAGAAATTTTAAGAAAAAAACGCCATAAAGTATTTCAATTGATTGCACCTCTGAAAATAATGTGAACTTTTCAAAAATCATAGCTGAGCCTCTGTACAGAGGTCTGAGCTATGTACAGGCAAAATATTATAACAGAAGCTTTTTTTCACAAAAGGTGAACATTTTGAAAAAAAAAGGTTATTGTAAGTTAATTTTTTGCTAAAATATTGTATTTAAATAATTTTTTTTTTGTCAAAATGTCCTTAAAACAATGTTATACAATGTTTTCTAATCTAAGTGACACTAAATATCATGAAAATTATCCGTTTATGCGCTTTTTTAAAATCACGGTTTCGAACGTAGTCGAATACCTTAAAAATTCTACTTTTATTACTTGTTTTATATTCATTTCACCATTGAGAAATGTATGTTTAAATAACTGCGCACACACTTTTTATGATGTTCCTCATTTCAGATGACGTGAAAACAGATGCTGCATTATTCATTTCATTTTCGTCGTCGGATATTTTTCATCATCATCAGTGATATTTTTGAGGCTTGGACAAACTCCAAAATGTCTTAGTCTGCTATAATTAGGGTTGTACACACATTATCATCATCTACTGCAACGAATTCTTCAAATGATTCAGTAGAACAGTCGAATAATATAGAAATATACGAGTACAGCGGCGTTTGTAGGGGTTGAGGGTGTAAACAAATTTGGCTCGTGTCACAGGTTATTCCGAAGGTATTTTAAAGCCAAGTTTGCTTCCTTTCTACAAAACATGTAAAACCATCTCTGTTTCGTTTCACCACTCCCCATTTAAATCTCACCTGTGCGACTGGTGTTTTCTGTATTTTGTTCAATCCCGGAAGGAAAATCTTTTCGTGAAAAGCGATTTTTGTTTCGTGTTGAGAGAAAAAAATTGCGCATGAAAATACTTAGTAGTTTGTCGAGTCCGTTGTGTGTTATTTCGTGTTAACCGATATTTCGTCTTAAGCGTTTTCGCGTTAAATGTATTTCACTGTGTTTCTAAAAATGAAAAAGTTGCGCTAGGTCTCTACGTACCAAAAGAACGTGTAACATTATTTATAAAACTCAAACTCAGTGGCGCAACAGCTCATTAGGCCCATCACACTACTTGACGGATGGCAGGGCTTTGATGATGGTCGGCGGCTAATGCACCCTGCCATCTACAAGATTTGAATAACCTGTTTGAATTTAATTGTATTTATTAATATTCTATATTTTTAATATTATTCAAACTGCATGTTTATTACCGATGTGCTTGGTATATTCATTTATGTTCTATATTTAATTTCTATTCAATTATTATTACTTACAATTTCTGTTTTATATGTATTTTGTGTAAAATATTTAGTTTTACTGTCATGTCTTTTACCAACGCCATCTACTGTATTTATCTTTTGCGCGATGGCAACAAGTTGTTTGCTTTGACTTGTTTGTGTAATATAATCTGTGTAGACTGCTCAGTTCCCTCGATAGGAGGGGATCTCACCGCTCGAAGCTGCTGGCATTTGTTTGAATCTTTTATATGCAAAATTCAAGTCGTTAAGTTTTTAAAAACAAGAATCATCATTTGTAGTCCCGTGTAGCGCGGATATAACCCAAATATCAAAATGATTTTTTTACCTCCAAAATAAAACTGCTTTACTTCTCTCTTTCCTAACCATTAGATCAGATAATTATATCTGTATTGAAAACTGTTTATTACAACGGATTATGAACAAAATCAATGATGAATTTCAGGACGTCAAGAAGTGGAAGCTCTTCACAGTTTTGTACTGCATTAATCTAACGAGATTGAATGGTTGTTGAAAAAAAATATGGCCGAATTCAACTGAAAGTGAAAATTTGATCGAGACATAATTGATGCGTTCTATTTCATGATAAAGTATCCAGGAAGGAGCGGTTTTGTTGATATGAGTACTCTAGGTATTCAGTTACTCATTGAAGAACAAATTGATGAAAAACAGGTTTAGTTCGAATGATGTCTGGAATCTGATAATTCAGAGGAAGATAGCATTGATGAAGACAAAAAAGTTTAAAAGTTTACTACACAAAGGAAAAAGAAAGGCCAAGGCTTAACTGAGCAGTTGGTCATATTTCTCAAAGAAAATCTTTCAACTGAAAGGTGCACTTTATAAGTGCTTAACACTATATCAGGAAATTTACAAAGAACTTTTAGATGAAGGCAAGTAATCTAAAATAACAGATTTTTCTTTTGCAAAAGGTAGAACATGGATCTGAAGATAGTGCAGAAGCATACTCGAAAGATAAGGATATCTAGCCATAAAGAAAACAAGTTCAGCCAATAGTAGTGATGGTGAAGAAAATATCGTTTAATTCATATAAATATGCCGGCTGGGTGGCGTGGTTGGTTTGTCGCTGGCCTTCTGCACCCAAGGTTGCGGGTTCGACTCCGGCCCAAGTTGGTGGATTTTCATGATGCCATGTTTTATGATTATACGGCATGTAAAAGATCCCTAGAGTGTCTGTTTGGCTTGGGTGCTCTCAGAAAAATTAAATTCTACTACAGGCTTGCATCGTCAGAGCTCAGTTGCCTCCCTCTAGGGAAGAAGATGGGCGTCAAAATTACGTGATTGGTATCCGCCTATATGGTGCCGCACTAAAAGAGATACCAGCTTCCGAGAAATGTACTAGGTCTACAATGGAAAAGTTCCAATCCACAGCCCATTACAATAGAAAAAAATTCATATATAAATATCCAATACTTATAAGAAAATTTTTAGTAAAGATGCAAAATACGAGTATAATAGCATGTTTTTTTCAGCATGTAGCAGTTTCAGTGGTACCATTTTTATTCAGTATGTAGCCGTCTCCATTATCTCGTCTTACAGAAATCAGAACACGAGTTTGGGGTCAATAGTGTGGCAATCAAATGTGGCTACGCCTTTTTATTTTATTAAAATTCAATTATAAGGCTACATTAGGGCTACGGGCTAAGTACCCAAAAATTTTCAGCCTCGATCAAGTGAAGAGGAAAATTAAAGTGAGCGGATTAATTGCACTCCAAACTTCCATGTCATGCTAACTTTAAGTCTCCACAACTTAAACTTGCATCGACCCTCTGCACGGCGAGGGGAACCAGAGCTTGATACAAACAAAGTTCGGCACGTGTTCGCGATCTTGACCACTTAGCAACCATGATACTCATAAAATACATGTTAAGGCCTTATCACACGTACACGTTTGGAGCAATTTTCCAACCACAATTCCGAACAACTTCTACCTAGTTACCATAGCTACAACTCCAAACAACTTTGTCCTGTTGAGCTGAAAAAGCTGATCCAAATAAAAGTTGCTTGAAATTCCAGTCAATGGGGTTATTCGGCACCCTACGTCATAAACATGGTGGCGGTAAAGATGGCAGCTTTAGTTTCGTCAAACACATCAGACAAGATGTATAATATTTTAATGGCGTATAATATATTAACGGCGTATAATATGTTAACGGCGTATAATATTTTAACGGAGTATAATATTTTAAACAGAATGTTGCTCCATTTCTGCTTACACTGTGACGGCTCACGCGTCCTTTCTCTAACATAACCTCTGTGTTCTTTGACGGCCACGATTAATGGAAAATCTTTTCCAACCCAAATCCAAGAAGTGAAACGAAGGATAGATGCAAATAAGATAACCTTTAAAAGGACAGAAGTTTTAGTAAGCGCGATGGCAATTTAGAAAAGTTCAGTGTAGAAAAGGTAGAAGTGTAAATTGACGGCCTACCCAAGAATCAAATATATCTAGCCTATACTACAAGGTACATACCATTGTACTCGAGTCTAACGGAATATCTGAAGTTGATTGAACCGTTGATTGGAAATTCCAGGTAGGAAGATTATTTTCCGAGTTCGAAATATTATTAGGATTGAGAGTAGGTGGATATAATATAATTATATAGATAAGTGATCCAATTGCGCGATCTGTGTTAACTACGGCTACGTGTTTTGGTTTATTATCACTTAATATAAGTTTGTTCGATATATAAGTAATTTAAGTTAAACTCTTAATAAAAGTTATATTAAGAATTCTAAAATGTCTCTTCATTTCCCACAGAATCATTTTTCATTTTTCAGAATCCCACACCTCTAACTTACGCTGAAACCCCACGATATGGTCGACAAAGATCGACCATATCACAACACCAATCAACAAAAGCGCGAGCGAAATAAAGGAAATAATATTGGATGTTCGTTTTCCGAAGCAGAAAAATCGGAGAGTAATTTTTCAATGTGGACATAGTGCGCGACTGACGTCAGATCATGTCGCTTTGTTCACGGCAACCATTCAACCTCAGCTGGGAGAAAAATCGCCCTAAGCGATTGCTTCAAATATGGGTGTGTGATAGGGCCTTTAGGGTAAAGATTGCTACATATTGATTCCTAACATGACATGATGTGGAAGCTAAAAGGAGGAAGTTTTAGAACTGTGGATCACAATTACGAGATTGAAGAGGATAGAACTCGGTACCTTTTGTTCTGTAAGCCCGTAACATACCACTAGACCAAAATGATCACTTCAGGCCGGAGGATGTTACTGACTTATGTAGATGATATCGCTTCACACTCCCCCACCAGTGAGCCGTTTGGTAGGCGAACGCAACAGCAACAGCTCCCACGCTCGGCATAACAACTATATTGTTCGTTCGCCTATCCATCGACTCATTGGTAGGGGAGTGTGCTACGGTGGTATCTATATAAGCCAGTAGCAGCCACCGGACTAATGTGATCATTTTGGTCCAGCGGTATGTTATGTGCTTACAGATCCATAGGTACCGAGTTCTATCCTCAACAAGATCTATGACCAATAATTTAAAGGAGTAACCATAGAGCGACGTTAATCCCCTCACAGACCCATCTGAATTTAAGTTAAAGCTCTCTTCATCAAACGAGTGGCTGCATGAAATAATTAGAGTTGCCATTCTGCATTACGGAATATTTTACTTGAATTTATCATCAGTCAAATTCATTATCATCTATAATCTTTTAACTTTTTGAGAGAAATTACAAGATATTTATAGCACGAAACAAGGCTATTAAAATTATGACAATAAATAAAATTTTAACTCAATTAATTTTTTTAAAAAAAATCTGACATACTTTTAATTTATTTAAATATTATGAACTTCATCACATCTGGCACTTTTCAAATACATTAACTTGAATAAAGAGATAAAAAAAAATAGTAAATGTTTAAAAATAGAAAGTTCGTAAAATAGTAAAATTTCAGAGCTACCGCTCATGCGTGGCGTGCGCAGGGCCCTCTGAACTGATGCTGAAAGCATATAAATAGAGGGCTGTAGTTGGACGTTGATGTTGTAGATGTACTAATGTCAGTTTCGTCAATTCGTCGACGTCTGTTACACCATTTATTGCGTGCAAGGGTGCCTTTATACAGGATTCCCCCCCCCGGGAGGGCAGACCAGTGACGGCTGTGTCTGCAGAGTCTATCAAGCTGCTTGGCACCAAGTTGTCTTTTCATATGAATCACGCTTCGATTTGTGGTACCATGATGATCGCATTCGTGTAATACGCTATGCCGGTGAACGCTGCCTTCCAGATTGCATTATAGAACGACATAGTGGCCTAACACCCGTTGTTATGGTTTGGGATGCGATTTCGTATCATGGACAAACCAATTTGCTGCGAATTGAGTGTAATCTCAATAGCAGCAGGTACATCCGTGAAATGCTACAGCCCGAAGTCGTTCCCTTCCTTCAAGACATCCCTGGAGCTATCTTTCAGCAGGATAATGCAAGCCCACATGTTGCAAAGACAGTTCGAGACTTCTGTTCAGCCTAACACATGCAACTCCTTCCTTGGCCTGCTTATTCACCAGATATGTCACCTATTGAGCACGTATGGGATTTGGTTGGTTGAAGTCTCACTCGTGAGCCGCGTCCTGCAACTTCAAAAGACGAACTTTTGCTGCGCATACAAGCAATATGGATTCTCTTCCACAAGCAGACATTCAAAATCTGTTTGACTCCATGCCAAGTCGTATAGCAACTCTTATTGCAGAGCGTGGTGGCTACACCAAATACTAATTTCCGACACTTAATAGTAGGTTTTTTTTTTTTTTTTTGCTTTGCTTTTAAAATTTTGTCATTTATTTGTACTAATACAAAGCGTTCGTGGATTAAATTTCATTTAATTCAGATTATTCCTTCATGGTGTTACATTGCTTACAAACAACAATTTATGTATGTCACATAAATGCACGTTATTCTCCTGAACAAACTGTCAGAAATCGTACGTTAAATGAAATTTTTAAAATCCTTGTCATTTTAGTTTTTTTTTAAAAAAAATAATTTTTAACTCTCAAAGGTTTTTGAATATAATTGAAAAAATTGAACTATTATTCAAAAACTAAGAAGAATCATTAAAATATTGCATGCTACTGAAAATAATATTAACTTTATCTTATAAAGCAGGGCTGGGCTACTAGAGGCCCGCAAAGACAGCCTGAAAACCAAATTGACAGAAAATTTTCTCTATATTCGAGTAAGCATATATTTGTGTTCAAAGTTTTTCTTTTTTGCATGAATATAAAGTTGGCTGACATAACTTGCAGGCAATGATGAGAATCTCAACAAGATATCTTGTGACGGCTCTATATCCGCGATCTTTTTACTAACAGTCCTCTTGGTGAATTTTTGGTCCTTAAAAGTTATTTTACTAGAAAGCTTCCTCCGAAGAAGAAAACGTGAACATGCAAATTGAGATTACTATATATAGTCTAGGCTTTTAAGGTTAGAGAGAGAGAGATAGGGTAGACTGCTAGCGGAGCAGTGATTAATTAAAATTAATGTGAGGCGCGGATATTTAGTAATTGATAATTGTATTACTTAAGGTGATAATCTGCCACTTGAGATTGAATCTATTAGGTAGCTAAGAAGGCAGAGTTATTGAAGTGATGTAAGTGTTCTATTTAATTAAAGTCTTCTCATATCTCGTGTACCTCGTTAATTGTCTTCATATTTATTGGGTGCATCTCTTAACTTTAGTTGGTCGAACTTGTGTTGTGGTTTATACTGTAAATAAGTTAAGTGATTTCGAATATGGCTAGTCTCCCTTCTCTTTCTCCCACACCATTCGGCGTGCAGGCAAGACCTTTACAACCTTGCTTCTGATTTTAAAAAATTACAGAAAAGTGTGATAAAATACGTTTGTCCCATTAAAGTGATTCTAAAATTAAATACGCTTACAGGCTATAGATAATATGAAATTAGCCAATAAATAAGTTGATTGAAACTGCCACTATTTTATTTTACTTATTTTATTGAATTATAATCAATAAAAAACTGTGTTATTTTTATAATACAATGTGTTCGGATGGAATTATATTTTTCTGTTATTTAAATAGTATTTTCACTATTATTCAGATTATATTTTTATTATTATTCAAACTGTATTTTTATTATTATTCAAACTGTATTTTTATTATTATTCAAACTGTATTTTTATTTTTAATGTTCTTTATATGTTCATATATATGCAAAATTTAATTTCTATTAAAGTTGTATTATTATTTACAATTTCTATTTTATTTGTATCTTGTGTAAAATATTTAGTTTTACTATCATGTCTTTTTCCAACGCCATCTACCATATTTATCTTTTGAGCGCTAGCAACATGTTGTTTGTGTAATATAATCTGAGTGAAATGTTCATTTGCTATACTGTCCCTCGCTAGAAGAGATTCTTGCTTGCACAAAGCTGCTGGCATCTGTCTAAATCTTTCTACACAAAATTAAAGTTGTTAAGTTTTTAAAAGTAAAAGTCTTTATTAGTCATGTGTGATGGACACAATGTATAAGGGGCATTCAAATGAAACCCGGTTAGATGTGGAAAGTAACGGTAACGATTTTATTAACTCAAAAATATAGTTATACGCAGTGCACATATTCAAAAATAGTCGCCAAAACTGTTGGCACATTTATCCCATTGTTACACTAGCCGGTCGATTCCATCTTTGAAGAAACTAGTAGGCTGGTGTTGGATCCAGGCCTGAACTCAGTCATACACTTCGTCATCCATTGTGAGTCGATGTCAGCGAATAGCTCGTTTTAGAGATCCATAAATATGAAAATCCCACGGTGAAAGATCTGGACTGGATGGAGGATGTTTCAGCGTTTCCCATCGAAACTGCTGCAATGTCGTCTTCACCGCATTGTCCGTGTGGGGGCGGGCATTACCATTCAGGAGAATAACGCTACTGGATAACCTACCTGGGCGTTTAGACTTGATGGCTCGTGTAAAGTGGATTGATAACTCTGAGCATTGATGGTAGCTCCCCGTTCTAGGAACTCGACAATCAGTGAGCCCTTGTGGTCAAAAAAGAAGGATTTCATCACTGGTGTAGCTTGTCCTGAGTGGGTCCTGTATCAAAATTTCTTGCACTCAATATATTAGTAATTTCTTCTCGCATATGCTGGGGCCCCTGTATCTTGGGAGTCTCGTATCATTGATACGGCTAATACAGCTGTAGCTACACCTCTGGACATCACGACCTTACCAGAACTGGTGTGGACGGCCTTTAATTTCTTTCGAGGTGGTGAAGTCGCACGTTTTCACTGCTTGCTCTGACGTTTGCTCAAAATGGTGACACCATGTTTCGTCTCCAGTGACAATTTGCAACATAAAGCCGTATTCCTCCTCATTATAACGTTGCAGATGACTTAAAAACAGCGTCCTTCGAGTATTGCGCTTTCCGACGGTCACTTGGTGGGGAATCCACTACACTCAATTTTTTTGAAAATTCTAGTGTTGATGCATTATGGTGTGAGTGGTGCCCACGCTAATACCTGGTAACCGATGGATCTCGTCCACGGTGATTCTGCGGTTGTCCAAGACTAAAGCATTCACTTCCGCAATCATTTTCGGTGTGATGCCACGATGAGCCTGTCCAAATTGAGCATCGTCTTCCAAGGAATATTTTGCTTCATTCTACAACACTTTAACGATACAGGATGTATTCACCATACACAGCCTTCATCCGTCGATGCATTTTACGACCTCCAACTCCCTCCGCCGCTAAAAATCGCACCATTCCTCGTTGTTCCTTCTTATTCGCTTGCATGTTTAGTAGTGAACGATAGCTTGTTTTTGACCACTTTCTATTTGGCTTGAAATCACACTTTCGTTATGAAACGTCAAACAATGCGCAGGCGTCAGTATCTCTACCGATAGATGGGGCCACAATACACGCAGTTACGTGGTGCCACCTTACGTGTAATGCATAGTTAGATGCACTGGCCAGGTTTCATTTTAATGAACCTTATATATCTCTTATGAGATGCAAAGTTAAATAATTAATGCAATCTTTTTAAGAAGATGCGGGTTTCCGGTATCCTCCCACAATGTGGCCCGCGAGA
>BMAV01000523.1:56735-139284 GCA_019973955.1 Trichonephila inaurata madagascariensis | reverse complement strand
TTTTTTTTCTTATAGTGTTGATATTTTTTTTTTTTTGTTGACTTTAAAAATTTTTAAATTTTAATTAATAATTTATATTTGAAAAAAAAACACACTTAATTTTTTAAACTTTAAAATCGAAAAAGATTTATTATAATAATTTTTGTGTATAAGGGATAAAACGACGTTTTTTTTTTTTTCTTGGAATTTTAAATTTTTGCGCAAAGGCAAAAAAAAAAAATGAAAATTTAATTTGAAAATTAAAAACACAGTCCGGGTTATTTTTAAAGTTAATGCGCTATAGGGTTTTAAAAAGTTTGATTTTTAGACTGTTTTTGGGTAAGCCAAATTTTAAAAAAAATTTTTTGGGTGATTAGTTTAAACGAAGAGGTGAGGAAAAAAAGAGGGGTTTAAAAGGCCCAGATGGTTTAATTTTTAATTAATTTTAATTTCTTTAATTATTTTAAATTAAAAAAATAAATAAAAAAAAAATATATATAAATAAAATATTAATTAATAAAATTTAATTTTTAAATTAATTATATATATATTATATATATATATATATATATATTGTATAATAAAAAAAAAAGTGAAAAGTTCTAAAACCTACAATGCTAAAAAGAAAAGAAATTGGGTTCATGAGGCACACAAATGTAAATACAAAAAGTCTTTGGACTAAGCATAAAACCATATGATTTCTAAAGCTGTCGCTGAATTAGGCCAAATTTGGGTTTAAAAATGCTTTATGGATCCCCCCTTCCCCTAAAGCAGAAATTTTCGACAAAATAAAAAAAGAAATTAGAGCCATTTTTAAAAAAATTTAAACATTTTCTATCCGTGGATATAAACCTGACAATATAGTAAAATGAAATTATGAGAAAAGAGAACAATAATGTATCTCTCAAGGAGAAAAATAATAATATATATAGATAGATAGATAGATATAGATATATAAGGAGAGAGTGAACTATAATAGTAGAAATTGAAATAAAAAACACTGATTTCGATTCAAAACCACGAAAAATGTGTTGCTCTTTCGCTTTACGTCTCTTTTATATTGCCATATTTTATACAAGTTATTGCATGTAGTGGCAAGATTTCGTTCCTACCTGAATTTCATAAATAGCCGCAACTTCTATCGGCCTGATATCCACCATGTGTGGCTTGGCATCACTGATATTTTATGTACCTATCTATAATATTTTACTTTTAAGAATTTTTTAACACGTAAGAATCATGATTAATATATTTTAGCTTTCATGATAATGAAATGCGAAAATATTATGGAACTTTCAAATTAATTATTCTCTTTTTTTCGTATTAATTATGATGAGAGGGTATAATACCGTTTTTTTTTGGTAAGGTACCTCATATTTTGAAGCCGTGAGTGAGTGAATGAAATGCGTCACAAATATTGTACTTTATATCAAAACTTTCCTGAACCCTCAAAGTTTGTCCGGCCCCCTAAAAAAATTTTTAACCCCATGAACCCCCCCAGCAACCCCGGGCCCCCCCCCGGGGGGCTCAAAAGGAACCCCTTTCGGAACCTATGATACGTATGAAATAAATTATAAATGCGTTAACTACATTCCTCTTTAATAATACAGTATAAAAACAGTTCTTAATCGTAGAACACACTGTAACGCTTTCCCGCCTTGCAGCTGGATCGGCTTTTCTAGGCAGATAACATTACGCCATTCACATCCACACATGCACTCCTAAAATATTGCAAGATCCTCTCATCTGACATCACTCCGCGATAGCCTATATCCTCGAAACAAACAACATCTGCACTCCATCTGGAACCAGAACCTCGAGTGGAATTCGAGAAGTAAGAAGAGACCGCCCCAGCCCAAGAGAGCAGTGGATATCGCTTGGAACACTTGAAAAGGGACGTTGTGTTTTGCTCTCATCCATCACCAAAAAAAATGTTCTGTTGTATTAAAACACTCAATAGTTGGAATATAATTTTTTTTCTAACTGTAAATATAGTAATTAATAGCTGAAGATGTAATAAATCAAAAATTTAATTCTTTAAGTCACCCGCTACATCACAAATTTTCCCAGTATATCACAACACTTATACAAAATAAATTACAATGATGTGTACGACATGTCATAAAAACAATCTTGGAACAATCTATACAATTTAATATTTTTTTTAAAGTAGAATACGTGTGCTTATGTTAAATTTTACCGAATAGAATTTTCTAAAAAATTTTAGTTATTAATGTGTATCATATTTTATTACATGTATAAATCATTTAATAATAGAAATGATACATAAAAGGGAGAATCTGAAGCACAGAATCTGTGCTTTGTTTAACTGCAAAAATCAATAAATGAGATGGACAAAGAAAAGATATAAAATTCGAGCATTTTTTTTTTAAAAAAAAAACCCCTTAAAACAAGATTTAAAAAACTTATGAAGTAAATACAATTTTCCTGAGTGTCTTGAAATACTTTTAAATACTCTTATGTGAACTAATAAGAATTTCTTTTAATTGAAGAATAAATACATTTAATCATTAGAAAGAATCATAAACAATTTTGTTCTTAACATTATTGTTCAAAATATGCACTTTATTTCTACTTAAAGCTGTATTTGATCTAATATAATCATACAGTGTATGAAATATTCAAATCCATTTATAATTCTTTGATATAGTATGACTTTTTATTTAGAATAACGATATTATTTATTTGTGAACTAAATTAAATTAAAATTAGATTTTTCATTTAGTTTTCTTCCTTGAGAAATTCTTAAATATCTTAGGTAAAATTTAAGTATTTTTTATAAAATAATTTATTTTAAAATTGTTTGTCATTTCAGAATTATATGCTCTTAAGTCTCATTTTTAAATTAAGGTTGAATTTTTTTTAATTTAATTAATTTAAAAAAAAAATTTTTTTCCTTGATTCCTTTTTTTTAAATTTTTATTTATCAAAATTGTAAAAAGAAAAAATTTAATTTTCAACTACATAATACTTATTTTAATATTTTTAAAAAATTATTTTTCTTTTTTTAACATTACAAATATATAATTTGCAAAAATAAATTTTAATTTTTTAAAAAATAATTAATTTTTTTCCTAAACCTCATTTTCTTTAAAATTTCTTATTTAAAAAATTACAAAGTTTAAATAATTCATCTAATTGAGTAATTAAATAAAGATTTTTTTTAATTTTTTTATTAAATTTTTTTTATTCTTAAAATAATAAATAATTTTTAAAATTATTTTTTTTATTTTTAATAAAAGATCAAAAACATCGGTATTTGGGCGTTCCTTTTTTTTTTAAATTTAAAGAAGGATGAAAAAGAAAAAAGATTTTTCCCTCTATTAAACAAATTACCAATATATGATATATTTTCTTATTTCCTTTATTTTCCTGAATTAATTTACTGTATTTTTTTCCCAGCAACTTTTTTTTTTGACTGGAGATGGTTCCTCATTATTTAAAGATTGTAAATCTGCAATCCTTTAAACATCCCCCCATCCGTAAGGGGTTAGTGACGCTGACTGCGGTCCCGGGGGGGCTGGGTTCAAATCCCGGAAAAGAAAGTTTGTGTTTGAAATCCTTCTCTTTTTGTAATGGTGCTTCAGCTTACTTTTTTGGGCCCGTGGGATATTTTTGTGGTTTAAATGTTCTCCAAAAAAATCACCAAAAACAATTAAAAGAGGTTATAACCCTAAAAGAACAAAGCTTCATACCAAGAAGAGTTATCTAAATGGGCCGGAATTGAGTGCACAGGTATCTTGCAGTAAAGTATGAAAATGGTTAACTTTTGAAGGTCAATGAATGACTCGTAAACTAAAACCCGGGGAGACCGAATGCTGTGCAAAGGGGAAAAATTCCAACGCTGTAAAAGAACCCCCAACGAATGTGGTTCAGTCCCTCCAAATGAATTGGAACAATACCTCACTAACAGTTCGCTAACAGTATAAGCAGAATCCACCGTTTAAGACAGAATGAGCTATTAGACTAAAGGAGAAGCAGTACGGTCAAACAACAGGGTCGTTCGACATTTGAGTCGGAGTGATGTTACCATTCTATGATGTCAGAAATAAGTGAACCTTTGCCATACAAAGCGTCGAGAAGGTAGCGGTCAATGACAGAACGGGAAAGTAAAATGATCATCCCTATCGCTTTCATGAATCTCGATTCACCTTTTAACCGACAGACCATATGATATGGGTTCGCAAACAGGAGCTGAGTTCATGAAGGTCATTTTTTACTGATAGGTCCCGCTGTTGCACACCGCTAGTCTAGTTTGCGATCATGCCAGGTGTATTTCTGGAATCACCAATAGTTTAAAGTAGGATTGTTTTCAGTGATGAACCCCACATCGAACTAAGCCCTGATGACAGTGGAGTAACATAGAATATTAGGACCCTGCAAAGTCAGGTTTTGGGATCTTACAAAAGAATACGTACTTGGTTTCAGTCAAGATTTCGGCCCCTAGAATCCTTACCCCCAAGGCGAGGGTGTACGTTACGCCACTACCTGATGACGATAGAAAACCTATCTGGAGAACTTTAGGACAGTGGAGGGATACTGACCTGACTATCAGCCGTATATCAGAATAACCATAAATTGCGGTGTTTGAGTACCATTTCATTTGATAGTTGGATCTCTTTGATTATCATACTGACAACTTTACAATAAGAGGGCATACAGACGAAATTCTATGATCTGTTGTTGTTCTTTTCGCAAACTCATGGGCTTACATTTCACAGGAAAAATATTTGGCCCCCCAAAGGAAAAATGTGTTTTTTGACTACAATTACTTCCAAGTTTTTCCCGGGTTTCCCCAATTGTCCTTCCCAGATCCCTGTTCTCCCAGTTCTTTTTTCAAAATGTTAAAATATCTATAAGGTTAAGTACAAAAAATGTTCATTTTTTCAGCATCTATGTTCTTGAAGAAGTTCTTCATTCTCGAAACTCATATTGATGATTTTATTAACTCAAATTAGAAAAAAAAAATCAAAAGTACAAAATAAAATGATTGTACCATAAATTCTTAACAATTTTTTTTGAAGTATTTAAGGAAAGCAAAACTTAATTTTAGTAGTTTATTCTTTATACAAAAATTACGTCTTGTTTAATGCATCTCCTGTGTATATAGCTTCCTTTTATCTATTTAATATTAGATGAATTCAAAAAAAGTTTTGAAACTTAATTTTCTCTACAAAGCTTAAAATGAATATTTCATAAGCATTTTCAACTCAGCCCAATAAATTACGCAATCTGTATTGTTTACATTTTTTTTTAATTTCGATGCCTCAATTATTTAATAAGAAATAAAATTTCCTCAATTCAGAAATTTAACTTGATAAGCATTGAAGCGCATTAACAGCTCATGCAGTTAATTTGCGCATTTCGGATTGGCAGGATGTTCCACGTTAAATTGTTCTCATATTTTATGGCTCGAAAGTTTGGAGAGTGAGCTAACTACTTAGATGCCACCCTAATCGCTTTATTATGCTTCTGAATTGTGAGATTCGACGATTAAAATATTCATATAATTTCAGAACGGTGCGTCTGAACGGTGCGTTTTTTTTCATTGTAAATTGAAAAATATTAAATTAGTATTCTATGTTACTCTTTACACGAACAGCTATTTTGTTTCCGTATGCTTTCAAGAATGGCTATGTCATGTTTCCTATTAGAAAAAAAATGATAAATAACGAAGTAAGTATATTAATAAGCACAAAATATATCCGTACAGTTTTTCCAAACATCTGATCGATGCAACTCCCATGGCACCTGAATTTTTTGCTGAAATGATTAAATACTTACGCCACTTTTCTGCAGAACAGTTGTTCAAATGAAAAATCACTAACTGTGCACATTGCAGGGTGAAAGTGAAAAAAAAAACCCAAGAGAAATCCAAATAAACTCACTTTCAGCCGAGAAAAACAAGTTTCTTAACTCTTATCTCCAGTGTCTAGTTGCTCATTACTTTGATGTATCATTTTCAAGGAAGTGAGGAGTGACTTTAAGAGTCCAAGAAATACATGTGAGCTTTATTTTTATTTTGGACTTTATTTATGACTCGGGCTTTAGAGCTTTTCGACGAAGTAGAAAGTGATAACTGAGTAAGAAGTATAGCCAAGAATGTGCAATGAAATGTGAACCAGAAGCTTAAGCCGTGAGATATGGCTG
Source organism: Trichonephila inaurata madagascariensis (assembly GCA_019973955.1). NCBI lineage: Eukaryota > Metazoa > Arthropoda > Arachnida > Araneae > Nephilidae > Trichonephila > Trichonephila inaurata. The sequence continues at coordinate 133,134 of BMAV01000523.1, read as the reverse complement.
CCTCATTTCAACGCTTAATCAAGCGAGAATTCAGCAATCATTTGCTTCAGGATTGTCTATTCATGTAGTATTTCTGTAAACTGGGCGTAAATATGATTGTACCGTATTATTTACTGACTCAGATTTCTGTAGTAACTTTATTACTCGTGTGGTCATTGAAAATTTAATGCATATAGCAGAACTTTGACAACCAATAAGGTTTTTGGTCTTACGAAATTTGAGTTAAATTTTATTTGCCGTTTAGCTTCGTAAAAATGATTTAAGAGGACATGTTACGATTTATAAAAAAAAAATTTTTATTTAATAGATATCCCAAATTTTTTGGTGCCCCTTTGTATACGTAAAGCATAGTAAAGGTTTTTGTTCTCGAAATATCACAATAAGCTAAACATTTAATTATTTGAAGAAAAAATTTAAAAATTCATGAAGCAATTTTAAACTGCTATTATTACAATATTTGCTACACACACTTGAAATTTGATTTACGTCTAATTATGTATAACAAAAGCTTGTATGAGTTTTGTGATAGTTTTTTATTTTCGTAAAATACTTTAAGAATAATCATTGAAAATTCCTTAAAAAATTTAAAATCCTAAATTAAGAATGATTATTAAAAATTCCTTAATAACTGTATAAATTCTAAATTCAGTTATTTTAGAAAAATAAGTATCGCTTTGATTTCAAAATGCATACTAACTTTTGATTAATAGCAATGGTCAGAAAAATTACCAAAGCATTTCACCCAATAGAAAAATCCTCAGCATTTTAAATGAAGATGAACTAGTTATTTTTTCTTTCTGCAATAAATATTTTTAAAATTTTTATTTGCTCGGATTGTGAATAAAAATGAACATAAAAGTTATCATAAATCTGGGATTTTGTAACTTTGATCTTTCAAATTTACCACATATTCCAAAGCAGAAAAAAATCGCATGAGGACTTCGATCTTCAAACAATATGGTGGAAAAGCTTGAGCATATCTATCAATCCCAATGATTAAAACTTATAAAATTATAGAGAACAAGCATTATGTAATAATCGAAAGGTGATATTAAAACTTTTTACTGCTGCTGTTTCTAAGCCTTTTTTAGTTCTTTTTCTGTTGTTTTACTGTTGAAACAAGGAATACATAGTTCACTGATTACAGTCACTAGTTTACCAGCATTTCATCGAAAGCTTAAACACATAGTCATCGAGGCAGGGGTGTAGCGAGGGGGAGGCTGAATAAGGGGCCATAGCCCTAGCGGCATACGAAAAGGGGCGACGGCAAGCACCGTGATGTTTAAATTCAAAAAATATTTCAAACTCCAAATCGCACTCACGCGACGAAACTGACGGAAACGAGTGAAAGCTTTAATACACGCACAGATGCAAGAAGCTTATTAGTAGCTAGGCAATCGCATTCGTTTTAAGTTACTTAGGCTTCTGGCAACCTGTACTGTGTGAAGTCAATGATGCTCAAAATCATTTGCAAACCGAACTAAATATCCATAAATGTGCTCAAAAAATACATGCATTACAGACAGTATTAGAAGCAAAACGAGAGGAATTCGTGGATGACGCTTTAATATATGCTAAAAGTTTGTGTGAAGAGCTTGAAATTTCTTTTGAACCCCCAAGAAGAATTAGGAGGAAGCAGTGGTGAACACAAGGGGGAGGGGGTCCGGCCCCCCCCCCAAAGCCCTTGATATTTTTACCGATTGATTATAATTCTAAGTATATAGTACGTAAAAATTAATTAAGTATTTGTTATTAGTGATTAATTTTATTAATTAATGCTAATTATTTATTCAATAATTAGTTTTTACTGTGTTTTGTTCCCGAAAAATCGACAAAATCAAAAGGAGCATGATACAAGAACCCCCTGAAAAATTCCTGTGTGCGCTACTGGGAGGAAGCATATATTTGGCGACGGAAGTAAGATGTTCAGTTATCGTACGAAGGTGACTTGAGGCGAACAATGTTTTCTTCAATAGACAGAGTAAATGCTGAAATTCGAGAAAGATTCCAGCAGTTGCAGAATCCAGCACAAAAATATGCTTTTTTAGGGCCTGAAGTGATATTAAGCATGGACGAACTTAACTAAAATTAATAACTAATAATTAACCCTAAAATAAAATTAATCAAAAATTATCTCAGATCAACTATGTCCACGTTAAAGCTAACAAATTTAGCTATTCTGGCAATTGAACATGATATACATATTGATATTGACTATTGTATAAAAGATTTTGCTGTGAAAAGAAACACGAAAAGTGCATTTTTAATCAATAAAAAAATTTTAAGCTGCTCTTTTTTTTTAAATTAATTTTCTTGACTAATAACTAAAATATACAGGTGATATTAAAAGACATCCCGGTCGGCCCCAGGCGCGAAAGTCCAAGCTACGCCACTACGAGACTTTGTGTTTGCACATCAAATGAAATTGAACTTCAAAGTCGTATGTTATCTAATTCTGAAATAAGGATTTTTAAGTACTAAATCTCAGATATCGTCCCCATTACTTTCTGTGGTTTAAAGCAATAAGAATAGTCATCTGCCTTTTCTCGGATAAAGTAAATTAGCTCATTGTTTATTCTAAAAGTAATTGCCGATTGTAAGATTAAGCTGATACGAAATTTCAGCAAGTATTTTGCATAAATTAGCTCACAGATTTATAATTAGAATTAAAAGTTTTAGACTTAAATTAAATTCTAACATTAACTAATGTTAATTTAATTAGAAGTAAATCTTAGCTTTTCAAATGCTAATTCATTTTAATTTTAATATAGGTTTTGGAAATAAAGAGATAAATCATAAGCTAAACCTGTAATTTTAAATTATTGTGTTCTTATAAAAGCCCTCTTGCCTATTCATAAATCATTTTCAATACTTACTCATGTTGAAAGGAACATGAAACAGATATTAGGTTTCAGTAATTTTATAATGCAGCGTAAATCCGTTTTAAAAATAAATATTTATTTTGTATGAGTATTTGTCATGAAATATTTCTTTCAACTGATTAAATCTATAAATAAACATTAAAGATTCTTTCGTCATCTTTGAAAAATATTTTTAGGGATAAGAATTCATAAATTTCACAAGAATTTTAAACTGACAAATTCCCCATTTTAACTTGACAGAATAATACTGTAAAAAAAAGCAGATTTACTGAAAAATGTTAAAATATTTTTATATCCTCGTTAGTTTGTATGATAATTTACGTTATGTCTATTTCTTTTGTATGTAAAGTATTTTTTCCAATAAGAAAAATGCATTAGTTACTCTTAAAAATTTTCAAATAAAAAGCCCCCCTACTCACACTGACAGATATATATCAAACATAGAAATGTGTCAAAGAATAGATATGACAAGCCTAACTGAGCAAGAGAATACACAATAGTTCATGCCTTTAATCAACAAAATTATTTTTTCGTAAAAATGTTAGTCTGAGCACAAATTTTAGCATTTTCTCTATAAGTATTAAATAGTTAAATCAAAAACATTTGCATCCCTAAATATATCTGCTCAATAATTCAAGTTCCCCGTTTTTAAAAATGAAATTTTACAAAGCTCAAGTGTAGAATCTACTTTTGTTAATTAAATGTTTCTCAGGAAAAGTCATTCAAATGAGCTCAAATTTAATCTTTCCCCTTTTTCTTATGATCCTTATATTCAAATCTCAAGAGCATTTTTTAAAAGAAATATTCGATTCACACATTTTGAACATTTGATCATTGAGAAAATCGAAAAAAATTGAATGGAAAAAAAATAAAAAGACTGATGCCTAAGAGCACCTTTGGGAACCTCCTGCTTCCTTTTTTGCTCTCTATCTATTAGTTGTCTACTCTCACTTTGTGGGAAGCAAATTCATTTCTTTTCAATAGAAAAAAAATTTTTATACACAAAAAAATCCCGATATTTCCAGCATTGAAAATATTCTTTTCCTTCCCAAACCATACTTCTAGAACATTTTCCCTACTTCTCTCTCTCAAGGTACTGAAGCAAAATCTCGAGTATAGACTTATTTCTCTTTTCCTCCCCCCCCCTCTTTCATTCAACCGCGTCCGCCAACCCGTGGAATCAATATTACCGTCTTTCGTATAGATATCAGAAAGATACACTCTCCCTTGGTGTATCCCCCTCCCGTCAGTACGTCCCATGTACCCCCCGCTCAGTAACTGTGGTTAGTGAATCAATGGTCGATTTCTCCTTCTCTCCCAAAGGAGTACGGACTACAGAAATAAATGGTTTTCTCTTTCTGAATTTCTCTCACTCTCTCTTCTCTTCCTCTTCCCAGGAGCTCGCCTTCAATTTTTTTTCTCCTCCTTGTTTTTGTTCATTTTTGTTCTTCGTTTTTTTTCGCTTCGTTTGTGGGTGGGGAAAACGTCACGTGATATTCTCTCTCCTGGGAGGAGCCGATTCTTGTGATAGACAGTTTAAGAGGTTCAAAGGGGTGGAGCTTAATTTTTTTTTTTTCAAACGTTATGATGAAACACTTTTTTTTAACTGTTCTTCCTTTTTTAACACTTTTCGCTTCTTTTTTGTTATTTATATTGCTACCGTTTGAAGATTTTTCTTCTTTTCACTGTCTTATTAAATGTAGAGACTTTGATAATGGAGATTTTTTTCACCTCTCTCTCTCACTCTCTTCTTTTTCACATTTTTTTTTTTTCACAAATGCGGCTGCTATTAGATAGATTTTTTTCTCTCTCTGTTTTTTAGATCACCTAATAGACTCTATGCAAATATTCTTTTAGCTTTTTCATATTCTAGGGTTTTTCTTACGGCAAGCTTGAAGTGATCAATAACTACATTTGGTATACTGTAATGATTGTTTTAATAAGTAAGTTATTTTTTATGCCTAATGTTACTTGGTAAAAGACTTTTAATTCTAGTTCCAGTAAAGTCCTTTTTTTATATGTAGTATGAATTAATGCTGCAATTCTAATACCATCGCGTGTTTATTCTTTCAAAAGATTAATCTTTTGTTGGAGACAATTTTTTTTATTATTTATTCTCATTATTATTTGGGATCTTCATTCTTCTTTTTAGCACACAATTAAAAAAATTAATTAAAAATTATGTCATAGAATAACTTATCTCTAATGTTTAATTGCATTTTTTAATTATCACATAATTCTTTCTGTTTAAGAAAAACAGACCACTGCTTTAGTTTACACTTGCTTAATTCATAAATTCATTTGTTTTAGTTGATTTTCTTTACATAGCTTTTTTTTTAATTCACATGATATTCTTTTTTTGATGTAACGATTTTAGAAATATTTCGTATATTCTTGATTGAAAGATAAGTTGAATAAATGTCTTAAGATTTTTTCCCTCTAAATAATTTTAAGTTTCCATGTTATATTTATAAAATACATGCATTATGAATTATTATTTTTAAAATGATAGGTTCATCACATAATTATTTATAATCCTTTTTCCATTTTTAGCTTTGATTTCGTCTCCATTAATTTTTTTCTGCAATACTCCCAGTAAATTTTTTCATTATTAAGTTATGCTTTTTTTCAAAAGTTTTTTATTGCTTTCAAGGAGTAATTAAATTTTCTTTCAAAAAATTAATGCTTAAATTACATTTGAAATTCTCATAAAACATTTTTTTAATTTTAAAGTAAAATAGTAATTAAGTATAAGTTATGTTAATGCTTTGCAATTCAAAGAATTTCAATGTTTGAAACACTAATATCGTCTTTCACACACATACGGTTGTAAAAGAAATAATTTATTAAAAACGATTCATTGATAGTTTCGGTTATTCGTTTGAGTTTCCTAATAAGTTAAGTTGGATCGAAATTGATAAATAGGTTAGTTACCTCTGTATAAGCATCCATAGCATTACTAAATGAGAAATAATATGAATGAGCTGAATTATTTCCTTCCGTTACAGGTTAAAAGTATCTTATTCAGTGGTTAAACTAAATAGATATATTCTAATTAACAGCTTAAAAATTTGAATTCGATTGCGTTTTATGCAAAATTTATCCACCAAGAGAATAAACATATCAAAGTAAGGAAAATGAAATATCATTCATTTGGAAAAAATATTCTGATTTCAAAATTTAAAAGGCAACTCACATTAAAAGTTAAGATTAGATCAAAGTGTACATTAGACCACTGGAGTGAGCAAAATTTGACATTTAAATGAAACGAATGATTTAAAATGATTTACTTGTGATATTAAAATTGAACTAAAGAAATAAAATAGTTATAATTTAGAAAATTAAAACGGGCAAGTTAAAAGCAACCAGAATATGTCTGAATTTATTAAAATAAATAATTTCTGTGATAATTATTTTGACTCAATAATATTTGAAAATATATTTAATGCATTAATTTTTTTACCCTTTCAGTTATGAGTTTTAATAGAGCTAATGAAATTAAGTAAAAGAAAATTACTTTATATAGGGATTATTTTTAAATACAAAATTACTTCATAGATTTGGTTCTACTTAGATAAAAAATACGTCGCTTAAATTATTTTTCTAATAATAGACTCGTTAGTACTTTTCTGTTCTTTAAATGTATATTTCATTTTAATATTTAGGCCTAATTTCTGACTACTATGTTTAACGTAACAAAGGAGAATCTTATATAAGGAAGAAAACATGCGTGAATAAGTTCGTAGAAAAATAATTTTGAATAAAATCCAAATGCACTTTAAATGATTTAGTACAAATGTTTTGTTAATTTCTATTTTCATGAGAAATATAAATGAAGAATACTATCTTTATATGAAAACTAGGGGGAGGGAGGAGCCCTGTCTGCCTACCTCCACTGTACAAATTATGCAACTGTTTTACTCATTTTATAAAATTCTCATTAACTATAACATTACCATAAAGAGATTCAGTTATAATCAAGTTTACAATTTCAATTTAACATACAGCCAAGTTGGCATCATTTTTAGCCACTAAATTGGTAACTGTTTGACCTTGTTGGCTACCATTTTTGGTGACTGGCGACCATGCGAATACTTCTGAAATTTAATGGAAAAATCTGTAACATGGCAGTCTATGAAGAAAACGGGTTTTTCAAGAAAGCCATGGAAGGTAAGGGATAGGGACCCCTAGGCAAATCATTCTTGGAGCTCCTCTTCAATTAAATTCAACTTTTTCGACACATTTTTTACTAACTATATAACTTAACCTCTAACTATATCTTAATAAATTTATTACATCACGAAAAAAAATTTTATATTGAGAAAAATAAAAGAAGGCGTTATTTTTAAATAATTTTGTATGGTGATTAATTATTATCCATGCATTCTGGTATTATAAAGTAAATAAATGTGTTCTAATATACTAAATAAAATATATATATAATGCTGTATTATTAACATTTATAACTCTAATATTCTTTGTATTTATGTGGGTAGCACTACGTTTAATTTCATTTAATTGACTTGGATTTTTTTTTCAGCAAAAAAGTAAATTATCTTCCTATAAATAAACAATTCAAACACATATCAATAAGAATTGCACTTTATTTTTATTCATTTGGAGTACACGTAATTTATTTGAAAAATTACTTGTTTTTTAGCAATTAAAGTAGAATCCTAAAGACGTAACATAAAATTTAGAAATTATTTACTATATTTGTTCTTTGAAATTTCAGTTTCTTAACAAGTCATTCCGAGTTTTAAATCAAGAATTTAATTTTGGTATCGAAAAACACCCTCATTAAAATTAGAATTAGTATTCTTTTTTCCCCCCTGCTTTTTTTCAAAATTTCAGTTCGAGCCTAGTACCGCTGAAAACTCTCCGTGTAGAGGAAGTCGATGCACGTTAAACCTGTTGAGGCTTAAACTTCCTCCCATTTGGTGTGGTATGGAAGTTAGGAAAGGAGGAGCCACATCAGGTGTCTTCCTCGTCACTTGACCATGATTCAAAGTTACGAGGTCCTTCGTCAACAGCCCTCGTGCAATTTTGTAGTGCGACGTTAATATACAGTCGGACCTCTATATAACGAAGTTGCTAAATCCCGAAAAAAAGTTCGTTATAGCGAAAATTCGTTATATAGAGGTTCATCTTTTAATATACTTTATAAACTACATAAAAAAAGCAAATTTTATATTCATAAACGCTATATATTAAAAATATATATGTTTATATATATATATGTTATATATGTTTATTATATATATCTTACCCATCAAAAAAGAAAGAAAGAAAAACTGTTCTTAAAACAAGGGGAAAATATGTCGAAGAATTCACTGCATTTTCAATATTAAGAAAATAATTTTATACTAAAATTAATGAATTTTAAGGTCATTTTCTCTCTAATTTAAAGCATACAAGTAATATTAAATGTACATTATTTTATAATTAAAACACGGAGACGTGGTACAGCTACACTGAGGGTGAAAGAGGATATCGAAGATGTTTCTAGTGACCTGGACAATGGGGGTTAAAGGTTGCACTTCTTGGATGAAACGTCCAGAATTATATTGCTCTCGACGAGATAGGATCTAATAAAACCAGTTCAAGGTTTATGACCACCATAAAATGTGTTAAAGAGAGAATAACTTGAAATTTTTTTTAGAAATACTTTATAAAAAGGGAAACAAAAATTGAATCACAAAAGAGAAAAAGTTCTTTATATAGAAAATGCACTTCGCTATAGAAAGATTATTTTACGAAGAAAATCGTGAAATGTTCAAGGTTCCAGGAAAAAGTTCGCTATATAGAAAAATTCGCATTATAGAGGTTCGTAATATAGAGGCTCGACTGTATTTGAATTCTAACAAGTATAGTATTACGAGTAATTCTAAAAAATAAATTTTATCGAAATTTCAAGATAGAGTTTCAAAAATGAGAATTTAATGTGTATTTTTTAATCAACAAATCATATTTTTAAGTACATCTAAGTATCTTTAAGAGAAGTGTGGATACTGAAATTTTTTTGTTTGTAAAGTAAAGCTGGTTTCAAATAATATCTTTTAATCCTTGTAAAGCAAGATTATAAGCTGTGTTAAACCAAGATACATGACCACTGATTGTGTAAACCAGAAAATTGAGAATTCACATGCTACTAATAACCTTTGTTTGAAATATTAGGAATTAAAATTAACAAAATATGCTTGTTTTTCACAGCTGTGGTTGTGATAGCCGAGGGGGTTTGGCCCAAAAACTTTGCGGTTTTGGGTTTTGAAAGGGTACCAAATCCTGATTCTGAAAAAGCCCATCATCGGCATCATCATAAGGTTAAAGGGTACCCAAATACGTTGGAAACCCTGATTTTAAAAGCGTAAAATGGATAATATTTATGATATTTGTGTCATAGTTAAAATGTATAAAATTTGTTTTAAGAAAAAGTATCACAATTTACCCAAGTATTTTTTTGAAAAAAAATGATCATAAAGGACCCATTTTAAAAAACCCTTTTTGCAAAAAAAATCTTCTAAAAATAATATTTTGCATTTAAATAGACCCGCAGACCAACAAATTTTTGAAATATATAACAGAAGTGGGTTTTCCGTTTTATGACAACAGGGGGAAAAATTTTTTAAGAAAAAACGCCGATAATTTTTTAAATTTTTTGTAACTATGAAAATAATGGAATTTTCTAAACTCATGTTGGTCTTTAGAGATTCAAGCTATATAAAAGGCTAAATTTATTAAAAAGGCATTTTCAAAAGGAAAATTTTTAAAAAAAAGGTTTATTCTAAGTTAATTTTGCCGAAATATTGTATTTAAAAAAATTTTTTTTTTTGTCAAATTCCTTAAAAAAATTTATACTTGTTTAATCAAAGTGACACAAAAATTTTATGAAAAAAAAACCATTTAGGGGTTTTCTCCCGGGTTTTGATCGGATACCTTAAAAATCCCACTTTGTTCTGTGAAAGTCAGAAGATTGGTACAGACTCATGAATTTTTTCGATTGTTTTTGAATGAGGTCCCCATCAATTGCTTTTTTTTATTTTAGATAATCATTATTTAAAATTTTCAGAGTTTGATATAGATAGGAATCATATAAAGAGATCGTCCTAATTTTACCCTTTGAAATACCTTTTTGTCGAAATATTATTTCAAATGATTTGAGAATAAATTAGGAGTTATTTTTCGTGCTGTTAAGTCCTAAAATTCTATAACATTAATTTAGATTGAGGTAAATGCTGGATCGAACCTCTATAAACAAACCCTCATATTGCGAATTTTTCAAACAGCGAATTTTTTCCTGGAACCTGAACATTTCACGTTTTTTTTGTAAAAAAAACCTCTCTATGGGAAGTGAATTTTCTATATAACAACTTTTTTGTCTTTGTGATTAAATTTTTTTGTTCCCCCCTTTTTTTAAATATTTCGGAAAAATTTCAAGTTATTCTCTTTAAAACAATGGGGCCTTTCTTAAATTTGGGTTTATAATTTAACCGCCGAACAATAGAGTTCGACGTTTCCCCCAATGAAACCCCTTTAAAATTGTCCAGTCCAATACACCCCTCTTTCACCCTCAATGGGGGTTGTCCGTGTCCCCGTGTTCTAATTATAAAATAATGTGGGTTTTAATTATTTATCTTTAAATTTAAAATGTTCAAAATTCATTTTTTTAAAATTACTATCTTAATACAAAAAATACAGTGAATTCGCATTCCCCCTGTTTTCCTTGCTGTTTTTTTTTTTTGGTTGGTAAAATATAAAAAAAAATTTTAATTTAAAAGGGGTTTGAATAATTACTTTTTTTAATATATATGTTTATAATTTAAATTTTTTCATGTAGTTTATATAAAGTATATTAAAAGATGAACCTCTATATAACGAATTTTCCATCTAACGAACTTTTTTTGGGGGTTTGTGCTTGTCTAAGAGGTCCACTGTATATAAATTGTTTCTTTGAATATAAGAATGTAGCAAATTTTCAATTTTTCCAGTGCCAAGCTCTAGAAATTCAATAGAAATAATAAAATCAAAAAAACCTTTGACAAAAATAATTGAATTATTTAAGACAGTAACTTCTGCTCTTACACCTCAGAGCCCAAGGTTACGAATACTGGGATGGGCACAGTATGATTTTGCTCTTGTGGGCTGTTGCGCCACTGAGTTTGGTTTAGTTTACTTTAATATTCTATTATTTAAAGTTACATATGGGATTAAATAGCTAGAATCACGCCCCATAGTCTTTCTTCAGAATCAATAGTTATATTATGTTGTTGTTACTTATGCCTCATGCTCGACAGTAACAGCAGATCAAGGTTCATGAAATTCATTGCGGCTAGGGGCTAGATTTTTACGCCTGTCGTTAGCCTTAGCACCATTAAGGTGCCAATACAGTTTTGCTCAGTTCCAACCCAATTTTGAGGGAAAACACCCAGGGAGTGGTCAGGGGCCTCCCACCTCTCTTCCACCAACCACACGAAAGGACTTGCGGCTATTTAGAGTACCCCATGCCGCAAAGGCACTATACATTTACAAACATCCATGCCTTCTCCGGGATTCGAACTCAATCCCTATGGCACCGCAGTCAAGGTCGCTAACCACTATACCGGATGGGCTACACGTTATATTATGTTAACATAGCATTGTCCTGATCCCTATGTGCTATACGTTGTCTATGGGTCGCTGTAAGGTAAGAGTTGTTCAAATTGGAGCTCATTTTTACTGAATAATCTGGTCTATATAAAGTTTGTTAGAATGTTAAAAGAAATTTCATTTCCATATCTGTATAGGAAAATGTTTAACTACTAAATGTAAAATTTTTTCCTTGGTATTGTTATTTCAGATTTCAAATATCAATACTTGACATTGTTTTATGTATAGGTGATATTCCACGTATTAAGGCTGCAACTTTTTTTTGTATTTTTATTTAACCTGGTTTTTAAATATTTACTTTAAATAGCTTCCATATCTGCAGTAATTTGTGAAATAAATCAAGTATCTTTCAAACAACAAAGCTACTTATCAGTAATTGACCTTACTATAATAATTCCTTTCTATGCAACTACATTATTTCCCTAATTATTTGTTTAGAGTACAGCATTTGCACCAGCTTCACGTTAATTCTTTAAATTACAATAATTCCTAAAACAGTATCAACACTTAAATTTTCAATCTAGCGGATAATAACACATGTGAGTTTAAATAAATCATTGTCACGAAATTCTAACTGCTAATTGCCTTCAGTAAACAACCACAACCATCCTAACTTTATCTATAACCAATACTGATCGACAACGGATTACAAAATAGAACGTTCTACCTTCTAATTAACGCGACTGCCTGCCATACATCATGAAAGAAACATCAAGAATCCATTCGAGAATGACAAAGGCCTCTCACATTCTCCTGATGTTGATCAGTTTTCGTGCAATGAAATAAAATTTAAATATTATATTCGACCCGGCGACCATTACGAGAGACCATTACAGCAAAAGCCATTTGCATATTGCTTCCCGACACGAAATCACTCTCATAACGACCAGCAATAAACAACGACATTCATTTTAATTACAAACAGATCCTAATTCTTTTCTTTAAATGCGACTCTCTCTCTCTCTGTATGTTTGCAATCCCGTCTTCCCATCTCCTAGAAAAGGAAATAAATATATTTCAGAAGGAAAGTGAACCAGCCCATCCCTTCAGCTTTGCTGAATCAATAAGACTCAACCCTCTTCTTTCTACCCACCCTCCCCATAACGAAAAGGAACGCCTGGACAGATAAATGGTCGAGACAAAAGGGCGAGCAGCGTTAACGAGGCTTTAATTAGGCTCGTATATTGCTTAATTACTAGACGCCTCCGATAAAGGGGGCATTAATCAATGTTTAATATGCAAAACCGCACTGCTTTTGCTTCCCCTTCAGATCCACCCCCCTAGGCGCACACACCGAAGCCAACTTAATGAGTTTCCGCTTGCGATGAAGAATAGAAAAAGATGTACCTCTTGACCTGATCGTTCATTATCCAATTTGCTTACTTGAACAAATTTCCAAACACATTTACCCCAATTGTGTACCCAAACGCATTAGCGTGAAAATTTTTACTCATTTAGGATTACGTGCGTGCAGAGGATATGTTTCTGTGCGCTAAGGTTTTATTTGGAAAAAAACAGAAACGCAGTAAATGTTTACTTTACCTTCAAAACTTTTACTAAACAATTATCTGGAGAAATGCCAGGCGCTGTTCGGAATAAAAATTTAACAAACGGTGTGAATGAAAAGAAGTTCATTTATTAGGCTTCTAAAACAGTTCTATAGTCTGTTAATTGGAACGTGTATTTATGAATTTTGCTTCCATTTTCCGTAATTTTTCCATTTCGTTTCATCCTTTTCAGTCACTGACGAAGTAATTGAGGAAAGAACTATCTTGTTTAGTTTAAAAGCTTTTGAGAGAGAAAAATGTAAAATGGTTAATTATTCTTAAGTTTCACAGTTTTGGAATTTAAAATATTTATATTGGGAACAATATACACTGAGATTATATTTATATAGTGTCTAATATTATATTAACCTTTTATTTTTCTCCACATTCAATTTACGCTTTTCCAATTTATTAAACATAACCTTTAATTAATTAAGTTTGCATTTCAACAAATAGTATTATCATTATTTATTCAATTTTCAGACTCACTGATCTTTACTCCTATTTCTGTACTAATCATCTACACAAATACTTAATTCTAAAAATACCTGTGAAGCATTTTATTTACATTTATTAAAAATTAAATTGAATGAAAAATCCCACGGCCTATTTTTTAATTTATTCTGAATTTAAAATTCACTTTGATTTAATCTTTGGAAAAAACATCACAGATTATAATGTAAATTAATTATTAAAATTTTATAATTATTTACATGGTTATTTACATACTTATTTTTTTATATATTTTTAAAATTACTTCAATATAGATCATAATGAAATATTTTCCATCTCATAAGAAAAGAAATTTAAAACTATTTGAGTTTGGTTCCATAAATTGTATAAAATGAATTTTATATAATAGATAACCAAAATCATAAACTTATTTTAAGTAGACATATTTATCTTAATTATTTAGCCATGTACAGAAAAATGCATGTATCAAATATTTAATAAAAATACTTTCGAATTACGAAACGAAGTTACTTACTTTTGTTCAATAATTCTTCAAAATAATTTGTACATAGTATAAATTAGCATTAAGACTCCAGAAACATGTTTTTCATTCTTGAATTCTATAATTTAACCAATACTTCTCTCTTTATTCTTTCAGAGAACTGAGAGAGATTTATATTTACGTCACACTTTAGAGCAACCACGAGGGCTGTAGACGACGAACCTCGTAATTTTGAACCTCGGCTAAGTGACGAAGACGACAGCTGAGATGAGACACCCCCTCTCCTAACCATCGCACCAATGAGAGGACGTTGAGCCTCGACAAATTGAACATGCATCGGCTCCTTCTATACGGCAGGTCTTCTGTGGTGCCAGAACTCGAACCCGCGACACTCCAGCCTCGAGTTATAACCATGACCACTAGGCTACTAAAGTTATCTTAAGACAACTGAAGAGCACGAGATACTATCAAATGATGCAATAAAAGATGAAAGAGAAAGCTGTATTTTTGTAAATCAACAAAACCTACCAGGTTGCTTCAAAGTACTCTGCTGGCTTTCTGTAGAATCATACCACTTTCTTGCCTTGTCCCAAATGAGATCTGAAAACATCTCTGGAAATCTCATCAAAGTGGTTAGACTCTTTGTTGTGATTGCAAAATGATAAAAATCGTTAAAAAATATATATATTTATAAAAACGGACTTCATTTAATTTCAATTAAGAGGTCCATTACACCAATACCTCCAATGTGCCAATACCCTCGTTGCAAACGTAAAGCAAATGTAATACATGGGATAGTCTATGTTTTTAAAGACCAAAATATTGACAAATAAGGTTAATCAGAACGAGACACATTATTATAGCAAAGGTCAAATTTATATATATATATATATATGTATATATATATATATATATATTTAGCCTTTTTCTTCAGAAAGTATTCAAATTCTTTAATATTTTTGAAAGATTAATATATTATTTTTAGGAATTACACATACTCATTTCTGATATCTTAAAAGCATTTTTCATCAGTACTGAATGATTTTTATCTTGGCCGCCCATCAAAATATAGTGGTTAAAGACGTATTGGGCCTGGGTTCGAATCTCGACGAACTCATGAATGTTTGTAAATGTATAGTGCTTTTGCGGCATGGGGGTAATCGAAATACAGCCGTCGAGTCACAGGTCTTCCCGTGAGCTTAGAGGGAAAATAAGAGAGGTGAGAGACCCTTAGCCACTCCCACTCCCAGGGTGTTCTCCCTCAAAATTGGGGTGGAACCGAGGCAAATCGTTCTCTCACCTGTATGTGCTCAAAGCTACATCTAACAATAGACGTAAATCGTTAGCCTTTTACTGCGATGAATTTCGTGGGCCTCGATTTGACATTGTTAGACAGATGGTATTAGAAACAACAACAACATTCTTAAATTTTTGTGAGCTTGAAATCAGCATTTTTCCTGACAATTAGTTTCTTCAAGAAATTCTTCCAAGCATTTTAATTGCCATTCATAATAAGAGTTATAAGAATTATTAATTTATTGTGTGATATTTTTCTATCGTGCTGCCAATTTAAAATAAAATTTCAAGGAATTCGCTATTTACTGCCATTTCTGCAGCCCAAATCAAAACACATATTTGCTATACATTTACTTACTGATTAATCCTAACAATGCTAAATTTTTTGCGACCGAACAACTCTCTTTTTAAGCTTACAATTTTCAGATTCCGTCTAAGACTCTCTCTCTTTACCCTTATCTTTCTTTTTTACATTCGCTTTGGCTTTTTTTTTTAATTTGTTTTTGTATCTTCTAAAAACTAATACCAATTTATGAAATAAGTACAAGAGTACATTAACGAACTTTTTAATTAATTCCTTATTAATACTCAAACGAACATTTTGCATTATATGTCTAAGAAAATTTATGTAATGGGATTCTTAGTATATTTTGTGTCATAACCTGAAAATATGTTTCATATATTCCAGTTTTAAAATTAAGTATATACCTCGTCGTAGACTAAAACAGCAACTTCATAAGGAGTTATAATTGTATAAACATGTTATACAAATTAAAAACGATGTTAAGGAATTTTTACAAAAGTAATAACAAATCTTTTCAGTCATTGTCATGGAATCGAGAAACAATTTCAACTTAAACCTCAATTTAAAAAAAGCAGAAATCTTCCAATCAGAGCACAGGCATTTTTTTATTACCAAATAAAAAATAAAAAAGTACATTTCATTGCAGTTTAAAAGATAAGTTACTCTGCAGATCCAAAGGAAATAATTAAGAAACAATTGTAGGTAATCATGTAAGGTTCTTGGAAACCTGTAATATTTTTAAAAAATCTCAAGATTAGAGCAAACACACACAGGATGTTGTTAAAATACTTAGGCAGTTTTAAAAATCATTAACGTTTAAAACAATGAACTTGGGCATTAAAAAGGAAATCTTATTTTATTCGTTTGAAGACTTGATAATTTTTCAAAAAAGCAAAGGTTTATAGTTTTATCATAAATATTTTTCCTAATGTTTCTAAAATAAATTTAAAATTTTGTCATGGAAAATCATCCATAATAAATCATTTTTTTGAGAAATATAGATATATATCTATTACAACCTTAAAAGATAGATAGTTTTTCAATTAAAGATATAGAGTCAAAAAAATTCGTTTTCTATTGACACGTTCGCTGCCGCTGGCGCGTCAGCATGGAGCTACCTGATATGCCGATCCCGCTCTAGGACGACGATCGACTATGATAAGTTATGTGCTTTATTTTTAGAGAGGCTTTGGAGAATGAACGAAAAGGTTTTTGAGGCATGTTAGTGAAGAACTTTTTTTTAATATTGTATGTGCTTGGTTCTTAAATTTTGTGTTTAAATTTTTTTATATCCCTTTATAAAAATGGTTTTACAAGAATGGATATTACTGCAGGGCCTTCACGGCCTAAAAAAAGGAAAGTAAATAACAAATTTTCTGAAGCCGAAATATTAGAATTATTAGAAAAGAGTGAGACATGAAAATAAAAAGATTTTCCCTTTTTCTCATTTTACTACTAAAATACAAAGAATGTTTTAAATCATTAAGGTATCCGACTACGTTCGGAACCGTGATTTTAAAAAGGCGCATAAATGGATAATTTTCATGATATTTAGTTTCACTTAGATTAGAATACATGTATAAAATTGTTTTAAGGTCATTTTGACAAAAAAAAAATTATTTAAATACTATATTTCGGCTAAAAATTAACTTAGAATAATCTTTTTCCAAATGTTTTCCTTTTGTGAAAAATGCTTCTGTTATAATAATATTTTGCCTGTCTATAGCTCAGACCTCTGTACAGAGGCTCAACTAGAATTTTTGAAATATATAACTTAGAAGTGAGTTTATCCATGTTTACGACACAACAGAGGGGAGAAATGTTAAGAAAAAGACGCCGATAATTATTTCAAATGGTTGTAACTCTGAAAACAATGTGAATTTTTTCAAAAATCATAGTTGCGCCTCTGTACAGAGGTCTGAGCTATATGGGGCAAAATATTATTATAATAGAAGCTTTTTTCAAAAGGAGAACTTTTAAAAAAAGATTATTCAAGTTAATTAGCAAATATTGTATTTAAATAATCTTTTTTGTCAAAATGTCCCTAAAACAATTTTATACATGTATTCTAATCTAACTGACACTAAATATCATGAAAATTATCCATTTATGCGCCTTTTTAAAATCACGGTTCCGAACGTAGTCGGATACCTTAAAACACTATTTTGTAATTCGGCTTCTGAGGATGGATAAAACAATTTTACTGGCAGCGAATGTGTTAATGTAAAGACTATATATAAAGAGCATATGATATATGATGATTTAATGTTATGTACAATAAATGCTTTATTTAAGCAAAAATGAAAAATTTATCAAAATATGTCAAACATTTAAGTTAGAAATATCCCAATTATTATATTACAAAGTATCTCCCCCTTCTACTGTATGAAAAACTATTTTGAGTTCATATAATTTTACATAAGTTATAAAAAACATATTTTAATACCTTAAACTTATTATGGGAACAAGACTTTTGTACAATTTTAACTTTTTTTTAATTATGTTTTCAAGTATTATATTTTGTTTTTAGATATAGTGGTTTCCTAATAAAATTTGTATTTATCACTGTCTTTTTCATGCAATTATCATGCCATTTTCTAAGTTGTAATTATTATTCTAGAGGTCATTATTCATTTCATTAGCACTTAAATTATAGAGCAGATTACTAGAATCAGATAACAAGATGTGATAAAATAAATAACTAAAAATATATTTCCATTATAGTTCCATAGTAGAAATCTGAAATGTATTCATGAAAGGATCTTGAGATTCAATAGTATTTCAATATAATAATCTCATTATTTTATTCAGGACGGTCTTTCTTCAAAACGCGCGATGATCTAACGTTATCAAAGTGGACCACAATGATATAATTTATCCTATTACATCTCCTTTTCGTTAAATCTAAATTAGTAGTTAACATATAACACAATTTCTTTTGTTAGATTTACTTTATTTTTTCATACTTGTTTCGTTTTTAATTGTATCTCTGCATTACTATCCCTCAATAGTAAGGTCTACAATTCTCGAGCATTCATTACAACTTCTTTCTGCATAACTCATAGATATCCGGTGCTCTAACAAAACATTTACTACAGTTTCAGTAGTCTTAGCAAGCTCATAGGATATCTCAAAAAATTTGTAATTATATCAGTGCCTGAATGATCTGTAGAGAGAAGATAAAAATATCTTTCATCAATATACAGTCAAACCTCTATATTGCGAATTTTTCTATTCAGCGAACTTTTTCCTGGAACGTTGAACACATTTCACGATTTTCTTCGTAAAATAACCTCTCTATAGCGAAGTGCATTTTCTATATAACGAACTTTCTCTTTCGTGATTCAATTTTTGTTCTTCTTTTAAAGTATTTCTAAAAAAATTTCAAGCTATTCTCTCTATTTAACACATTTTATGGGGGTCATAAGCCTTGAACTAGTTTCATTAGATCCTATCTCGTCGAGAGCAATAGAGTTCTGGACGTTTCATTCAAGAAGTGCAACCTTTAACCCCCATTGTCCAGGTCATTAGAAACATCTTCGATATCCTCTTTCACCCTCAGTGGAGTTGTCCCGTGTGCTCGAGTTTAAATTATAAAACAATGTAAGTTTGATATTATACTTATATGCTTTAAATTAGAAAATGTCCTTAAAATTAATTAATTTTTGTGTAAAATTATTTTCTTAATATTGGAAATACAGTGAATTCTGCGACATTCCTTTTTCTTGTTTTCCTTGCATTTTTATTCCTTTTTTTTTTTGATGGGTAAGATATATAAAATAAACATATATTACTTTTAAAAAAAAAGTGCGAGTAATTACACTAATTTTAAGGTGTGAATTTAAATATATGGTGTTTATGAATTTAAAATTTGTTTTATGTGGCTTATAAATTATATTAAAAATGTACCTCTTATAACGAATTTTCCATATAACGAACTTTTTTTCGGAATTTAGAAACTTCGTTATATAGAGGGCCGACTGTATTTATTTATATTTATTCAGTATAATTATTCTTCTCTTTTCCTTTTTTTTCTATGTCTTCTTTTTAACTCCTTCTCTGTCGGCGTCGCATGCCATACGTTTGACGTTTTTGTTCCGGTTTTGTAGGCGTTGTATGGCAGGCGACGCAAAGAAAAATTTTATCAACTGAATTTGTCGCTACTTAAACGTTTTTTTAATTTCAGTGATACTTTTGTATTTTTGAATATTTCTACGAGATGGCGCAACTAGTATTACTTTCTTCACAATAATTGCAGCGAGATTTCCCGCTTGGAATCTAACACTAATAACATCTAATGAATCTCGTGATGTGTGTGAAAATTTCAAATAAAAAACAATTTAAGATATTTTTGATATTTATCATCAAAATTTTGTTTGACAAAGTGAGCAAAAAATAATGTGTAATACATGATTTCGGTTTTGTGAGAAATGTAATTTTTACGTTATAATGTCCTAGAAAGATTGTAATGCTGTTTTAACGGTAAGGTACTATTTGCCAAATTAAAATTTTAAATAAATTATATCCCAAATATTTTTAAAAAAATACTTTTATTATTTGGGGGCTGCGATAGCCCCGTGGTCAAGGTATCGGATCATGGCAGGCATGTCATGAGTTCGAGCCCAGTACCACTAAAGACCCGCCGTGTAAGGCAGCAATGCACGTTAAGGTATCCTATTACGTTCAGAGAACCGTGATTTTAAAAAAGCGCATAAATGGATAATTTTCATGATATTTAGTGTCATTTAGTTTAGAATACATGTATAAAACTGTTTTAAGGACATTTTGACAAAAAAAATTATTTAAATACAATATTTTGGCAAAAAATTAACTTGGAATAACCTTTTTTTCAAAATGTTCTCCTTTTGTGAAAAATGCTTCTATTATAATAATATTTTGCCTGTATATAGCTTAAACCTCAGTACAGAGGTTCAACTATGATTTGTGAAAAATCACATTATTTTCAGAGTAATAACCCATTGAAATATTATAATTATTGGCGTTTTTTTCTTAAAATTGCTCCCTTCTGTTGTCGTAAAATATGGATGAACCCAGTTCTAAGTTATATATGTCAAAATTTCTATTTCAGCCTCTGTACAGAGGTCTGAGCTTTATACAGGCAAAATATTATTATAATAGAAGCATTTTTCACAAAAGGAGAAAATTGGTCATTCTCTATGTTCATTTTTTGTCAAAATATTGTACTTAATTTTTTTTTTTGTAATAACATTCTTAAAACAATTTTATATACATTTTCTAATCTAAGTGACACTAAATATCGACAGTACTAAGTGACACTATGTAGTCGGATACCTTAATGATAAAAATAGTTCACATTTTTTATCTTAGGATAGAATATATATTAATTCTGTGCAATAAAAAAAATGATTTTTTATTGGAGGGGGGGTCAGAAATTCGTCAAAAAATCCGACAAAGAAAGGGTTGTTTTTCTACTATATTTCAGTTCACTGATGTTTGAATTTAAGTCCTTATAAAGAGCCTCTAAGAACTAAAAACCCAAACAGAACCTGTTACACATTACAAGACATCTCATAAGGCACGCATCTGATCCATTCGACCTAGTGGAAATGAAGGCAAATGAGACGTCGCTCCCTCGGCACTCCCTCAACAGATTTATGCCGCCTCAACGATTTTCTCCCGATCCCGAATAATAGGAACGCATAAACGTCACTGTCCTGCCCTCCCGTTATTTACCTTGCGCCCTCCCCACCGAAAACCGTTTAGTGCAGTTACATATTACCCTTCGATCACACCTATCCGGCCATTTCCGAATGGGAATTCGAGCTCATGGCAGAGGGGTACATCTGCGAATGAATGTTATTTCCTCATTTCCAGAGCTATAAATTCACATTTAAAGGAGATGTGCCGCCGGCCTGGATGAAGTTGAAGGGGAGGTTAGGATGGTATGGTTATTCCGGGGAGCTAGCGACAGTTTCGAAGAAACAATGCGTATCTTTAGGAGAAATCGACCCATATATATGCATAGGAAGCTTGGTTCTAAGTATTTATTCCAGGAGTTCGCGAGGTTTGTAAATTTTTCGGAAAGCATGCCACGAAAATGGTGGTTTTAAATTGGAATGAATAAGTGTGGTATGGCATAAAAGCTGTTTTATGTATATATATATATATATGTATAATTCATTATGAAAAGCAAAGGCTTCGATATTATTTTTGTTATTTGTAATGCTTCGGAATTTTATAATAAATATATGAATTTGTTTATGCATAATGAACGAGTTCTTGAGAACTATACTATTTATCAGGCAATAAGAAAGTTGTTCATCAAAAATTCTTGGAATATTAAAACATGAAAATTTCCTGCTATAGTGTATTATTCTGACCTTTTAGGAGGAAATGAAGATTTTAATGTCTTCTCCTTCCAATAGAACAAACCCAGTTTCGGAAATTTTTCAGCGCCACTTCTTATTTAAATACATACTTTTTCAAGTTTTAAGAATTCTTCCCCACACAAAGTTTCTACTTGATTAATCTCCTACAAGGAGTAATAATATATCACCTTAAAGAATTTAAAGTGTGATTGCTCATTGGAATCTTACACGCTATGAACATTTATATCTCCCATACATATGTATAACATTTATATCTGCCATACATATATATAACATTTATATCGCCCATACAATTTTATGTATGTGTATGTGTAAATTCTGTTATATGTGGGGAAATATAAATGTTAAAACAAGTAAGATTTTTACGTGCAGTCTCACCTTGTATAATCTGTTTTATACAAAAGAAATTGTAAATAAGTAGAATATCGGAGATGGCGTAGTTTTCGGGGGCACCAGAAACAAAAGAAATAAACAGATCAGCAATATGGTCGAGTACTCTTGACAGATATGTTTAGATGTACTCAAACTAGCAATTATGGATACATATGCATCTAGAATGAACGAAGAGCATGTAATATCTCATCCAAATATCACCGGAAGAGTTTGATTTGTTGGTAGTGGTGTTCTTTTTTAGAGAGTTTATGCTTGATACCTGCACTGAACTTCACTTCTTCCAAGCAAGTCCTTTCACTTTTGTCTCAATTGTACTGAGGTTCTTCTTCATGGGCGTCTTTTTAGTTTTCTGTTCTTCATGGACAGTAAATTTACCCCATCATACAGTCACTATAAAAAAAACTGTAAAAGGATGTAGTATTCAATGCATAAATTGGCTTGCTAGGTCTCCGGATTTAAATCCGATCGAATGCATGTGGCGCTCTCTAGGGAGACACTTAACAGCACAGCATCAACTGCCGTTAACAATTCCAAAGCTATGATTGATGGTACAAAAAGTATGGGCAATAATACTTAAACAGCTCTTTAGCAACCGTGTACTTAGAAGTAGGTAGATGATGTAAATCCTATACACCAGTGTTCCGCAACCTTTTTATCGCCGCGGACCGGTCAACGTTTGTTAATTTCCGCTAAGGTGAAAACGTAGATTATTTATATTTTAGACTGTTTGGATTTAATAATTTTA
This sequence comes from Trichonephila inaurata madagascariensis, assembly GCA_019973955.1. Taxonomy (NCBI): domain Eukaryota; kingdom Metazoa; phylum Arthropoda; class Arachnida; order Araneae; family Nephilidae; genus Trichonephila; species Trichonephila inaurata. The sequence continues at coordinate 109,995 of BMAV01000523.1, read as the reverse complement.
ATTCATTGTATTTTTTAAATACATAGAATAAAATATAGCTACACCAAAAAATGAATATAAAGTGATTGAACAAGGAATATGAAGTGATTTTCATAAAAAGTAGCTCAAATCCAAGAAAAACATACCACAGTAAATAATTTAATGTTTCTTGTGCGGCCCGGTACCATTTGATCCACGGACCGGTACCGGTCCGTGGACCGGGGGTTACGGAACACTGCTATACACCATTCAGGGGTGAAAGCTTGCTCTCTTAAAAGAACTGAACGTTTTCTGGCTAGTCAGTGTCACATAGATATGTTGATAATTTTTATGCTGTAGGGCATTGTGTAGGACATTTTTATATTGATTTGGAATTAATGCATTTTTTTTTTTTAGAAAGACCATCTTGTCCTTAATTTTACAACCAGTGTAAGAAAATGGACATATCTTATCTGTGTGTCAATAAAAAGGTAAATCAATAAATGAGGTAAAAATAAAACAAAAGATACTCTGTAATCGAAGAGTACAACTATTTCTAGGTGACACATCGAATATGTTGCTTCCGTTTTTGTACTTAAAGCATATTTTAATTGGTGTAATGTATTAAAGAGAAATATTGAGAAGCGTAAGATTAAAAAGGGAGTTAATTTGATTAAGTTATTTATTGTTACATTTAAAGCTATTTTTAGCAAAATGTACATATATATACATATTAAAGCTACCACATTGCATTATTATTTGGACAGGAGGAGGCAGAAAGACTACGTTTGCTATCTCGAACGGATTTGTGGAATCTCTCAAAATTTTCCCTCACTTGGCGGCGTTTATATTATATATATATTTAACTTCTCAAAAAATATATTTGAAGTTCGGTTTTATGTGCAGTGAGGATGTTTGAGGCTTCTGGCTATTGGGCTGTCAGAGTAACGTCAGATGAAAAGGTTTTTCCGAAGGAACATTGCTATTTATGATTTCTGTAATGTCAAAAAGAGAGTTTCTGTGATTTTTTTATGAGATTATTTAATGACACAGAAGAAGTAATTTTATCTGCACGAAGAAGTCACTTTAAGGGGAATGAGAAACGTTACATAGGAACACATTGCAATTTGCAAAATACATTTTAATCACAATAACGGATATTTTACTTTTAAAAAATGCGTTCAATTCACAATGAAAATGAAACAATTCGTATTACAGAGTATTTAATATAAAATGCAGTTACTCTAAGATTGAAAATTAATTGGGATTATTTTAAATCATTGGCTTAATTCCTAACAACTACATATACCAATAAGAATTTTTAAAATAAAAAACTAAATAGTAATTTATTTGAGAGAATTTCCTAATTTTAAATAAATTATTTTATCTTATTTATTTATACTCACTCTAGATCAAATACTAGATGATAATGAATTATTTCATTTTAATTAATTAATACAAATAATTATTTCCTTATCATCAGACTTTAAAAGCAAAAGTAAAACGAATTAAACAGTATATTAATCATTTTTATGAACTCGCGCTTTGTGGAAATTATTTTTTCAATACTAATTAAATTAATAGATATCCATAAAATATCAAAAACTTTCATTATAACCCCAAATTAGGTACCAAACAACTTCAAAATGCAGAAAAACAAAATTAAAACAATTTTAAAGGATAACATTGGGATTTCATTAATTTAACTTAATACTTAAACAAATGAAATCTGGAGAGCAAAAAATTAAATAAAGATTTACTTGTCTTATTAAAGAACAATTTGCGACTTTCGGAACAATCCGTAATTCGCGGTTTTTTCACTTGGTGGGGAAAAAAGAGTGAAAAATTATATCGTTAATTAAGCAAGCAAGGGGCTAACGGCTAAAAATTTTCTCTTAAAATGACTCCCCGATCAGTTCACTAATGGCTCCCATGTTGGAACTTAAAAGTTAAGGAAAAGTAAACATAAGAAATGAGAAAGATTTTCAGTTCCTGGTTCCTCCGTAATTCCATAAGGTGCAATTAGTTAGCATTATATGCAACAAAGGTTTTGTGTTTTGATTACTTAAATGTTAAAAAAATAATTGTGAAAAAAAAATGTACAATATAAATCTCTCGATTTTATCTTGATCTTCATTTATTAATATATTTTGATTCTTTCGTACTTGCATTAAGTTATGTAGTTGTTAAATCAATTCGTATCCTAAAAAATCTAATAAAAGTAGTTTGTTGTATTCGCTTTAAAATGAACATTAAACAAGTAACATAATTTTTTTATGTCAATTCCTATTTCTTTGGAAAAACGTACTGGTGGCCAGTTGTAATTTCGACAGAAATAACGCAAAATAAATTTTAAATTAAAAATAAAATTTAATTAATATTTGAAAAAATTGTATTAACATCGAGTGTCATCCATTAGAAGCTTAAAAAATGTATTTGAACTTGATTGGATGAATAGAAAGTATTTTATATTAACGATTGAAAATTTGTACAAGATATATTTATACGTATATAAATGTTTTTATTCAAAAAGTTGATATTAAATTCCATCAATTTTTAAAAGGATTCTTAAGTCATTAATTAGATTTTTAAGTACAGATCTCTTCTACTTCCACTTAGATTTTTATTTCACGATGAATCGAAATTTCTGAATTCCGTTATAGTAATAACTGATGGATTGGAATGAAATAAAATTATCTTGTTTAGTTGAATAAAAATATTAGAAATGAAAAGCTGTTTAATTGAAAAGTCGTCTTCTTAAATATAATTAATTTTAAGAACTATTTCAAATTTAATTACTCAGGATAAAATTCAATTTGAAAGTTTTAAGATGATTAAAAAGATATGGGGGGGGGGAATTAATACCTATATTTATCTTAGTGTACTGTTTTTAAGCTCATATTACTGTGTTTTGCATTACTTTAAAATATACAATTGAAATCCATTTCAATTTTCAATTATATTCTAAAATGATTGAATAAGAAAAAAAAACTAAAATTTATATATTCAAAGCAGTAATTCATTTTAAATGTAGAACAATAATTTATATTTTGCTTCTAATATACGATCATTAATATTTTCAAACTTTTTATTTAAAATCTTTGTTGAATTTTCATTTAAAACTTTTTAGTAATGTGAAATTTAAATAAAAAAATTATTTTTTGGGGTGTTTATGAGTAAAATCGACAATTTCTAAGTTGTTTTTCCAATGCCATCATTAATAGGAAAATATTTTAAGGGTAATAAAATTGCAATCAAAAATCTTTGAAAACCACAATGAAACTGCAGTCAATTAACAGAATTTTCATATAAATGCGCTTTCATTTTTACCGTCTAATTCTATTATTATCAAATTGCGGTGAGTGAGTGAATATTAACGTCGCACTGTTCAGCTGCACGAGGGCTTTTGGCGGTGGACCTCGTTATTTTAAACCATTTTCAAGTGAAGAAGATGACACCTAAGCTGGCATCCTCTCTCCTAACTACCACATCACACCAATGGGAGGACGTTTGAGCTCTCGACGGTTGTTTTCAGCGGCGCTAGGCTGGAATTCATAACACGCTGGCCACGAGTTTGTTACCTTAACCGCTAGGCTACAACGGACCCCATCAAATTGAGATACTTAGTATTATAGAATCAAACTATTTCGCCAAACGAAAAGACAACACCAATTCAAAAAATGTTGCTATATATAAATGCTGTAATCTTTATTATTATATTGGGTTCAAACGTGAGTGGGAAAGGGCTCCACCATTGGTTGTATATCACAGCCTTTGGCGACACCTTTGATGTGAAGAAATTGGTCGACAGTATAATACGTTTGTACTAAAAACGCTTATGAATATATAAAATAACTTTCAATGTAAAATAGTATTATATTGGGAATATAAAAATCTATTATTGCGAATATATAAACATGAAAGTAGTTTTTTTTAAAAAAAAATTCTGTGCCTTTTTGTTTTAAAGCAAAATAGTTGACTCACGAATTCTCCCCGATAATAGCTTTTTTTTACGTAACAATTAATCTTTCTTTAATCTAGATCTTATCTACTGAAACAAAAAGAACTTTCGTCGTGAGATGTGATTTTCAAATAATCTGTTTTGGTCAAAGCCATCTAAGTGCTGAAGACCTACGAAGTTCTAATCTGAACATTGTTTATGCGAAGAGGATAATATTCAAAAGGGGAGTAAAATACTCCTTTTTACTTTTATTCCTCTCCTCACCAAAGAGGCTTTAGGAACAGAACCCCCAGGATGAAAGAAATGGAAATAAATAATAATTCACAAAGTGAAAACTCGGCTAAGTATTCCACAAAGCTCTTATCAGAAGTCATTCTTGAATTCAAAGTCCTTAAAAAAAATATTAGTTAAGCTTTTAGACTACATTTGTGTATTTTAAGTAGGTTCATTCTTATGGATTCAATCTCATTAATTCATCCTCAACTTTATGAAATATGTGAATGGTAATATTATAATCATTTCAATCAGTGTGTGGGTCTGTCTGTCTGTCCTGTCCTGTCCTGTCCTATCCTGTTCTGTCATGACAGGATAAATAATAAAAACGAAAGTCAAGAATTACAAAACAAATACCAAATATTTAAGAGGAAGAAAAACATTACAATTAAACAAAAATTAAAAAAATGGAACTTAACCTGTCAAAATGCGATTTCGGACTTAGGACCGAAAAAGTAAGGTTAAACTAGTTTGGTGGTACCAAACTTTCCTTTTCGACTTGGTACATCAGTGAGGAGAAGTCCAAACAGAAATAATACAGTCCCGAAAAAGTTCAAACAGAAAAAAAATATATTAAGCAGAAAGTCCTAAACAAATGAATGAGAAGTTAACTTATCTAAGTTTTGTAACAAATCATAAATTGTATATATATTATATATATATATATATATATATATATATATATATATATATATAAAGTTCTCTGCTTTTGAGAGATGAATCATCACTAAGACCGAAGTCAAATACAGCATCCCTCTATAGTACAGAATTTTAACTATATAGTGGCCATATATAGTTAACTATATATGGCTGGTCAAAAAACATGTTCAACCCGACTTTTATATAAATTACTTTTTTATATATAAGAGCTCTCCTAAGTCAGCAATGTTTATAATACTGCAGCATTCATTTTTTATATATTTTTAAATTCTACTAATTTTTATATTTTCTAATATATCTTTTCTAAAATCTTATATCTGGTTTATTTTTTAAGTTTATTTTTTTTGCTTGTTTTAGTGATGATTTATCTCTCTATAGTAAAGAATTTTAACTATATATATATGTATGTCTATATTAAAACCTTAGAGTTCAACTCTATGTTTTAATTAGTTAATTAAATATTGAGGTTCAGCTTTCCTTAACGAAACTTTTAAACCTATATTATTTAATGTACTTCAGAGTAAATCATTTAAAATATTAACAGAATACGTTGCCCGACAAGTAATATTTCCGTCTACGTTTGATTCCTAGTTGTTGCATCATTTCCTCGAAATACATTTGAATGAAATAAATGACACGAAGGCAATTTTCGAGCGGAAGTGAGCTAATAATATTGTGTGTAATTAACTTAAAATCAGTCCTTTGACTTTTATGATCAGAGTGGAAACACGTAGATGATTTCCGTCCAGACATTAACTCAAATTTATGTCTCAATATTGTCATGAATTATATCGTGTTATTCATCATATTCAAGTAATAGAATAATGCATTTATATTTAGTATTTTCCTTTCTTAAATCATCAAAAGAAAGTAATAAATTAGCAATTATTTTCATAATCATAAACATGATATCTACATTCATGAATCTCTCAATTGTTTTTCTTTCTTTTAATATTAACGCGTATAAGTTAGATGCATTTACACCTATTTGCATTCAATAGTGATGTTCCGCTGGTTTGCGCTTCGTCAACAGAATTATATACAAGATTTTTTTTTACATGATCGTGGAATTGGTTGTCAAATTATGCTTGTAGTCAGATTAAAAGGTTGTCTAATTTTTTTATAAACTAAATGTGCTCATTATGGCATTGAAACTGTCTTTAAATTATTTGTGAATTTCGCTATTTTTCAGAAATTTTGGTAACCAAGAGATGAAAGTTATTCAAAAGCATAAGAGAAAAAATTAATTTGAAACTTTTTTTTATTCAATAAAAGCTGTATTGAAATCAATTAAAAAAACGTAAATGTGAACATTTTTAATATAAAAGTTTATTGCATTTCTCCGAGTATGGTGTATTTAATACTAATGACAGCATGATATAATGTTATTCAAAATACTGCTTAAAAATAAATTTACGAGAAATCATTCATTTAAAATGGATTTATTCGAATCACACAGGGCGTAGCTTTCGCCGTATCAGCCGTATCAATGATATGGGGCCCCAACATGTGTAATTACAACAGTCCCACTAACAGGGCACCAAATCTAAAAAAGGGCCCCTAGGGAATTTTGATACTGAGCCCCCTCAGAGCTAGCTAAGCCAGTCATTCTAATACTACGCGCGCGCGCGTGTTATTCCATATATTATTATTCAAACTGAATTTTTATTAATATTAATATCGATTCAGTTTATCTAGCATTTATTTTACATTCAAATTCGGTTATATGCATTCTTAAACAAAAATATAAATAAAACAATGAGTAATTTTTGTGGTAATACCTCTCAAACATTTACTCAAAGAACATCCTAGTAAAGTTTATATATTTTTTGTTATATAATATTTATTTTTTTCTAAAGTTGCTTGCCTAATTTAACTTACCCAATGAATTAAAATAAAATAATAAACATTGAAATCCATTTAAATGAGACAATTTAGCATCCAACCATTTGTTATTTACCTTTTTAATTATTTAAGAATTACATATTTTTAAATGTTTGAATAACGACGTGGAACACTTTTCTTTCTTTTTAATTTAATTAAGTTCTTTTCAATTTAAATCGATGAAACTGAAATTAGAATATGAAAATAGTCATTGTGGAAATTTAACTACAAGCTAGAAAAATTATTTTATTAAATATTAGATGTACTCTTAAAGATAAAACACGTTTTCTCTTTCCGAAGTTAATAAAAAAATTAATTGTTATTTTTATTCGGAGTATGGTTTCACCTCCTATTGTTATTCATCTGATTTTATTTTGGTTGTTTTATATTTTCTACTTCAGTTATATTCAATACGAAAAAGAAATCAAAAACATATTTCATATTTTAAACTTTTCATGGTCAAAAGCTATTTTCCTGAATAATTTGCATCATTAAATTCCCAACAAGAAACGAGATGGCGCTATGTGCTCGCTTTTAGACGAATAAATCTTTATGAAGAAATTAATGTGAAGTTGTATTCTTGTCTAGCTGGTATATTTTAAATCTTTTTGAAAAAAATATTTTAAAGATCATTTAAAGAACGAACAGAAATTATCTAAATTTATAAAAAATAATGTTTACATACATAGAAAAACAAAATGTTTTAACCAATCATGTGTGTGTTCAAAGATTAGATTTTTTATATAAAATATGCAAACTGGAACTTAATTTATGTAGATTTTATATTACTCTTGTACTCATTTTGTGTTTACACTTTCTCTAACACTGCATTAATAAATTATACCATTGTAAAATCTTTAAATTTAATTTTATAAATACTTGAATTTTTCCAAAAAAAACACCATTCATTGTCCTCATATTAAACCAAATGTTTATAAATATATGCGTTTTCTACATTTCTTACATTTACACTTATTGGTAGCTTTGAAAATTCTTGTAAATTTAGCAGGTATTTTAAATTTTTTTATTAAGTTTATTTTTATTTTATTTTTTTTTCTCTCTCTCTCTCTTTTTTTTCTTTTGTACTTTTTTCATACGTTTAAAATTGTAGACGGAAAAGAAAATATTTTAGAAATGTTTCATTTGTTTTAGTAAGCATTACAAAAATCAAAAAGAAGGAAATTATACATAGCACATTTCATTACAAAATGTGATATGTCTATAGGAATCACGAGAGAGAAAAAGTTTTATTTATAATGACTCTTGCTAGTATATTTACTTCATCTTTGACTAATAGTTTTCCCTCTAACAAATTGTTCACATTATCACTAAATTGGATAATATTTAAAGTATATGAAGGTTTTTTCCTATCTTTCTTCAGCTATTAAAAAAAGAAATAATGTTTCTTAAGAAATACCAATTAAATAATGTAACATTTTCAGTTTTAATCTAAGAAAATCTCAAGAATATGCGTTTTAAAATACTTTATTCAATGACGATTTTAATAAAAAGTTACTTAACTATTAAATTCAATACCAAACCACAGTATATATGCCATTTCTTCCGAGATCAACACTGATGTTCTAATATTTTATTCCTACTTAAAATTGAACAGTTATTTCGATTCTTAATATTTTTTTAATCTTGGGTTATATACAAACCATCTTATTCGACATCTTTTTTAAAGAGGGAAAATGTTGCTAAATTATATTAGCAATATTCAATAATAATATTACTGTTGTTTATGAGGTCAGGCTTTGAGGTGCATAAAAACATGATCACGTAAGATGGAGGAGGGGAGGGATATTACAAGTCTATTAATCTGAGCATTGCTAGGTAGTAGTAGTATTATAAATTTAATTGTTTTCACTTTTTCCTTCATTAATTTTGTAAGCATGATCTTTATGAACGTAGATTTTTTGAGAACTCTTGATAATTTAGTACATATTGTAATATCCAGTGTATAAAACACTTATAACTCAAAAAATAAGGTCGAATTTATGGGTAAGTGTTATACGCCGGATATAAAAATGAGAACTTTAAAAATAAAGGAAATATGATCACACAAAAAATTAGACTTCTACATACATTAAAATATTGTTTATTTAAGAAAAATTATATACCTTATGAACTCTTAAAGGGTTCTAGTTCTGGAAGTATACTATTTTTTCTAAAGCTTAGGAGAATACTTCAAATAAATGACTTCAAAACATAAGTAAATCGAGCACATACATTTCAGGTTTTTTGTACAAAAAGGGGGGGTTTTTTCGAAAATTTTTAAAAAAATTAAAAAAATTAGCTTGAAAGTATTGGGGGGTTGTATAAGTTGCGCGTTATACGCAGGATTTTACGGTAAGTGATTTGTATGTCCTCTTTAATATTAAACAAAATAAAAGATTTTTTGCATAAATACTATGTGCACACGAAGCATTTTCATAAAATTTTACTGGTTTAGCAATTTATTAAAAATAAGTGCATCGGCATTAAAATTATTTGAATAACGTTTGATTTTAAGTTACAAACTATTAAATATAGGTATAAATTCCTTCCATGAGTAGCCTAAATTAGAAAAAGATATTTCTACTATAAAAAAGTATTAAATAAGAAACATCCTTCGCCTGTTACCTAAATTAAACTAAATTTTGGCATTCAGTTTTCTAAGTTATTCATTAACAATGCCACAGCACAACTTTGATTGTTTAAAAAAATACATTCCTTCCTATTTTGACAATTTTCTCTCACATACGCATGATGTACAGATATTTACCAAAAAATACTATTCCTCAAATATACACACATAAAATTATATGTGTGAGTGTGTGATCATTTAAATTAAAAAGCTACCAGGTATGTAAGCTTAAAAAACAATTTTGTAAATCGATTTTGTAAAAATTGTTTTAATCTTAGTAAAACATAAAATTGCTCAATAATGCTTTTAATTCCTTCTGTTATTCATGCATACTTATTTTATAAATTTATTAGACTGTAAGATTTCTAAGTGACTTGTGCGTGTACATGAAGAAATAAATTTTTATATCTTTGTCATAAACATTACAAAAGTCCATTACAACACATTAAGTATTCATTATTTTTAAAAGAATGCTAATTAAAATCAATTCGAAACACAATTTTTACTTAAGCAATTTAAAGCAGGAAAGGTTTTAAGCAAAGTATACTCTTATCCCAATAAACTAATTTACTACTCGACAATAAAATACTATTTAACCAAATTGAAAAAAAAGAACATTGTTTAATCAATAGAATTCCTATCGCATCTCTATTTAAAGAGGAAAACAGTTGAAATAAGCAATACTAAAAGCAAGCTCCATTGAGTCAATTAAGAGATAGATTGGTGGCTAAGAAAATAAAAGCCCCAAAAAGGATTAGAAGCCAGCTTCTTCTTTCTTTGGCTAAGAGAAGAAATAAAGATCCTTAGGGAAAGAAAAAACGAGACTGATTTCAGAACTATTAAAACAATTCTCGGTGAAACTGGCTTCACGGAGCAAAGCCCCATTGGGATTTATAAGGACTTAGCGATGTCTCCAACGGCTTGTTTAGTGAAATGAAAGAAAGCTTTTGTAAGTTTGTATGTCACCAAATAAAATATGTTGAATTAGTTTTATTTATTCTGCTTTTGAAGACTTCGTCATAAAGAAAAGTGGATAGGATGTATTTAAGGTACGATTCACGCGGTTAAAAGTATTAAAAAATTAGTTTTGTTTACTCCTTGTATATATATTAAAAATTAACTTTACTCGCAATCTTTTTGTTTGATAAGAATTGTATTAGGTAAAGTTCTGTAATAATGCTAAATAAGTTTTACTCAAAAAATTGTTACTCATTGAATTTATGAATAAAAAATAAATTTTAAAATATCTGGGTTTTTTTTAAATACAGTGTGACATGAAGAAAATAATACTTTCAAAATTTGCTGTATTTTCATAACATAAATATCATACTACCGTTGTTTTTTATTATTATTAAGCTAATTCCAAGCATTTATTTTTTTTTCAAATTTATATACTCTCTTTATTACATTTACAATAACTTCCATAGATAATGTATAATATCTAGAGTTTTCTCAAACGTAAATTACTACAAATTGTTATATATAATATCTCTATGAATTACTTTCTTTCTTCGATTTTTCCCCATTCTGTAATCATTGCAATACTTAAAAGAATATCAAATAAAATCACTCTTGGATGCTTTTTGACTGTCTATAATTTTTTAAATCAGAAAATTTAATTGCGTAAAAACTTTATTTTTAAAAATACTCGATTTAAATTGTTAATATATTTATATATATATATTGATACTTTACGAAAACGAGGTTTTTCTAGAATGAAAATACTTATAAAAGAAAACAGTATATATATCTAACGTTTTATTTTTTAAAAAACTGAAATTTTGTATAAGTGCGTATGTGTATATATGTATATACACTGAGTGGTAATCATAACTTCGCTTCTAGAAGGCCGGTAGTTGCCACTATAGGGCAAGATGACTATTAATAAGGAATGAAGGAATAGTGAAGCATTAATTTCACAATGTTGCTTGCGGAGAAATGGAGAAAAAATGTAATTTATAATCGAGTTTGTACACGGGATGTTTGTAGGCGCTCGAAACTTCGGAACAAGTATCAGCAAAACGGCTGCACTTGTGAAGTATTCGCGATCAGCCGTAATTAATGTTTACAAAGAGTAGATTACTAAGCAGAAAACCAGGTCTTGACGTCAGGATTGTAGTCGTCATAATCTGTGAAAGCTCAATCGCACAGGATAATTGCGAAATGTGTCCAGTCCAAGAGCAATGGTACGTCAAATGGCATGAAATCTTAATCAAACTGCAACTGTGAACGTCTCTGAGCGAACTGTTTGCCATATATTACATTATAAAGGCTAGGGGTCTCGAACCTTTCACACTCGAGGGTCAAATTAATAAATTAGCAACAATCTGCGAGAGACATCAATAAAGTCACAGTGATTTGCGGGCCATACACCTGTCAAAAAAATATAGTATAGTCAGGAAATTTATATAAAAAAGAGAGGTTTGTTTTGCATGACTACAACTGATTCTTCGGGAAGAAATGGTGTTTACATTCCTGTATTTGTATATATATATTAGGTTGGGGAAAATCCATTATTTTTTTCGGTTGATGAATGTAGTGTCGATATCCCGTGAAGTATATATATATATCGATCAAACAATATCAAATTTAGGCGCGTTGTCAAGGTGACGTTTCAGACTAACAAAGTTATTTTGCTTTTTTGTTTGGTCCATTCAATTGTGAGTAACAGGGTGTTAAAAATGGAAGTCAAAAAAGAGAAAATTCGGTACATTTTACAGTTTTTCTCTGATTAAAACAAAAATGCAAGCCAGGAAGCTGAAATTGCGAATGGTGCTTATGGTTCCGATACTGTAACAGTTAATTACTTGCAATTTTGGTTTCGCCGATTCCGTTCAGGCATTTTTGATGTTAAAGATGCACCTCGCACAGGCAGGCCCGTCTTCGAAAATGTCGATAAAATCACAGAAATAATCGAAGTTGACCGGCATATTAGTATTCGTAGCATCGCCCCAGGAGCTAAAGATTGACCATAAACAGTTTTAAATCATTTGCGCAAAGTTGAGTTCAAAAAGAAGTTCGATGTTCGGGTGCCACACCAATTAACACCAAAAGACATGATGGATCGAATTTCCATCTGAGAAGCCTTGGCCATACGGAATAAAATCGACCCATTTCCTAAGTGGAGGTGACTGGAGATGAGACATGGGTCACATACGACAATATTGTGCGAAAATGATCGTGGTCAAAGCGCGGCGAAGCAGCTCAAACTGTGGTCAAACCAAGACTAACGGCCAGGAAGGTTATATTGTGTATTTGATGGAACTGGAAGGGAATAATTTATTATGAGTTGCTTCTGTATGGCCAAACACTAAATTCAGATCTCTACTCTCGACAACTGGACCATTTGAAGCTAGCGATTGACCAGAAACGGCCAGAATCGGCCAACAGAAGAGGGGTTGTGTTCCATCAGGACAACGCCACACATGTCTGTAGTGACTCACCAGAAACCCTGGGAGCTTGGTTTAGAAGTTTTAATGCATCCACCATATAGTCCGGACCTCGCACCAAGCGATTACCACATTTTTCTCGCATTGCAAAACTTCCTGAGTGATAAGAAATTGGGATCAAGAGAAGATTGTGAAAATCGATCACTAGAATGTTTCGCCAATAAGAACCAAGACTTCTACGAGAGAGGCATTATGAACCTACCTTTAAAATAACAATAAATTATACAACAAAACGGTACATATTTGACCTAAATCGGACAATACAAAACATGTTAAATAAAGTCTTGAACTTCATGCAAAAATAATGGATTTCTTTTTCCCTAATCTAATATATATATATATATTTTATTATTATTATTATTATTATTATTTCCACACACACATCTTGAACATCTTACACAATTTTGACAACCAACCAAATTAGGACCTAGCAAATTTACATTTTTGACAATCAACCAATTCAAAGCCTACCAAATTTGATTGTCATCTCTCTTGGTATCTATCTTTGCTGGCTAGTTTAAAAGATAGTTCACAAAAGATGCGTTTATGTATATTCAGGTTTTTTAACTCGGTTAATAATTGCTTTTCATTAATATCGAGACCCTTGATTCTCTTGGAAAAAGCTGTGTGAGTAAAGAAATTTTGTTAAATTCTTTTTTGAAAAATACTTTTCTTACTTAATTGTTTTAGGATTTTTCTACTTTTCTTACGTAATTGTTTTGGGATTTTTCTGCTTTCAGAATTTTGGGAGAATTTGTTGCAGAATAGTAGTCAGTAGTTTTATCATACTTTCTGTGAGTTTTTATATACTTTGAATTTTTGTTTATTTTATTTGGTTTTCCTACCGAGTTGCAAAGGGGGAAGGTTGGCGCCTTCAAACTAGTTTAACCCCACTTATTCGGTCCTAAGTCCGAAATTGCTTTCTGACTCGCTAGGTTCTTTTTTGTAGTTCCTTTTTTTTGTATTTTTCTGAAAATTTGATCTTTATGTTTATCTTTTATATTTTTATTACGTTATTTCTTTTTATGTTCATTATGTATTATTTCTTGTTTTTAATATATTATACAAATTTTTCTTTCATATATATATATTTCAAAAGTGTTGAAGTCGAGATATAGTACTTTACAAACATGTTACAGATATACTGTTTATTTTTATGTTAAGAAATATTTTTAATTGTTGCAAATTGCGGTATAATAAAGCTATAAATCTAAATTATTGAACTGTATTCTCTAACTCTGCTTACATTATCGCGAGAATCGAATTATTTCAAAAACACCCTACTGCGTGGCACCTTGAATCATAATTGGTAGATTGCTTTTTGACACGCCACAGCCAAAAGGTTGCTAACCCCTGGTGTCTTTAGGCATGAAACAACTATTAGACGACGAGCTGCCCAAAATTCAAGTTAATGCTGCAAAAGAAAAAAAAAAAAACTTTTTTTTTAATTGAAACTACTTACTAGAAGTTAATAACTGATTGTATATATATATATATACAAAAAACCAAAATGACTATTAAAAAGGAACCCAGGGACCATTGGTTTCTGAATAGCAATGATGTGATGTTTGTGGAAAATAAAAGTAGGTCATGTAACCTCTCTGTTAAAGAAGGCGTCAGTACTATACAACAGTGGTTCCCAACCCCCGGTCCGTGGATCAAATGATATCAGGAGCATTAAATTATTTACTGGGGTGTATTTCTCTAGTGTTTGTGTAACTTTCCATGGAAATCATTTTATATTTCATGTAAAATCATTTTATATTCATTTTTGGAGTAACTGAATTTTATTTTGAAGGCATGTTTAAATACAATTAAATTATTAAATCAAAACAATTTCAAATATAAACAATCAAAAAAGTCCCACCCTCAGCGGACGGAGGAAAAATTATCAAACGTTGAATAGTCTGCAGGGATAAAAAGGTTGAGAAGCACTTTTATATACAGTATTAAGTACAGATTCTGAGTTATTTTATTTACTTCATGTAGTTCATTTGGCTATTGGACACGGGGGACCTGATAGAATTCTGAAAGAACTTTCAACCAAATAAAAAAACTTTACTCGTGTGATATTGAATTGACCGTCCACCTTTGTGAATCTTGCCAGAAAAAGCAGAAAATTATTTTAGAAAAACCATTGTTGTGAAATTAGTGATTTTTTTCTGAATCCCTATATACATTAGTGCTTGTAATGAGTGGGAAAAAGGACGGTTTCTATGGACTTAGAATTTCTGAAGGAATTTTAAATTAAATTAAGTTAAATTAAAAATTAAAAGAAATTAATGCGAAATCCCAATTTACTTTTTACCCTAAGAACTTGCTTAGAATTAAAGATATTCTTGACTACGAAATTTCTCTTCTATCACAGTTGCAATTGCTCAGTACAAAAGAAGTGGCCAAGGATTCGTCAAATGTATGTGTAAAACAAAATACTAAAATAAGAATTGTCTTTGCGTGAAAAATGTAATTCAAAATGCCATTCAAGCGTACCATGTTCCTTATAAGTAAATTAATTTTAAGTTCTTATTTTTTTATTTGAAAGTTTTGTTTTTCTTAAAAAAAGGCATAAATTTTGCTTGGTACAATTTTCACTTTCCTTTACGTACTTTGAATAATTTTTTCAGGCACTCTCATTATTTTGTCAGAATAACATTTATATTTTTTAGGAATGTACGTCATTGATATATATAGACTTATGATGACTTTTTTCATACTTTGCCTAAATAGCATTGGTCATTCTATAGAATGCCTAGGCAAAGTATGAAAGAATTCTCATATTTCATATTCTCATATACATATTTCATTAAAAACGTCCGGCATTCTATAGAATGTCGGCATTTCATACTTTGCAGGTAACATATATAAAATTATTTAAGATACAGTGAAATTTTTGAAAGATTCACCACTTTCAGAAAATTTAATCTCAATTGGATATCAAATCCGTCAATGAAATGTTTTAAATGTCAAGAATAACAGAAAAAAAATGGTGTTTCTTACGACAAAAAGGACAAGGAATTTTTTTTAAACTACCTCAAATTCAAATGAAGGGCCATCAGCGGGTTATGGGTTGAAGATCCCTAATAAAGGCTATGATAGTAGAAGACCTGTTCGAAAGCCTTTTTTATCGCAACACTATTCAACATTAATCGATGGTTTTCAAAACTTTTTTCGATGTTTAAAAAATTAAGGATGTTAGATTCAAAAAATTACATTTATGACTTAGATACTGTTTTAGTAACTGAATGATTACTTTGAAAGTTAAGAAAAACTACTTTCTACAGAAAATGCCCATTGATGAAATTAAAGCTTATAGTTGTTAGCTTAAATTTTTTTGTTTTATATTTAACAAAATTTTATTTAAATCGCATTTATCGCCTTAAATTGCATTGTATTAAAACGTAAGTTCTTTATGGAGGTCTACATGAAAAACGTTTTTTTCTATAATAAGCAAATTCTCTGCGTTTAAAGAAAAATATATGTTTCTTCTTTTAAAAAAAATTATCTCAACATAATTTGTCTAAGTTATATATATGATTTGATGTTCAATCTAAGTAAAATCTATTTGAAGGGGGAGGAGGTAGAGTACTTAAAATAATCTTTTGTTCCTAGATATGCCATTAAAGGAAGAAAAATCGCGTATTTTGATAATTTCTCAAGTATTTGGAAGTTAACTATCACTACATTACAAAGCTCCATAACTATTTTTTGCAAAAGTAAATCTGTTAAATTCTTTTAGCTCCAGCGTAAATTGGCAAAAAGCTTTCCCAAAAGTTTGACGGCCGTGGTAGCCGAGGGGTATAGGTATCAGATCGTGGTTGCCCCGAAAGGGGTTTTCGCCCAAAAGTACCACAAAAAGACCCGCCGTGTGGGGTATCGACGCACGTTAAATTTGTAGAGAGCTGAAACGTCCCCCCGTTGGTGTGGTGTTGGGAGAGGGGTGAGTTTCAGGATCGTCCACTTTCCCGACCAGGGTTTTCAAAAAGTGGTCCGCCCCAAAAGCCCTCGTGTAGCTGAACAATGCGACGTTAATATTCAATCAATCAATCAATCGTAACCAAAGATGATTGCGTACTCACTCAGAATTTTAAGTTCATAAAAACTGATAGCCTTATATATATATTGAAATTTCAAAAAAAAAGAATGAAATGTTTTTAATTTATATTCAAGAAAAAATAGTACAGTAAAAAAGAATTGTTTGAAATGCGTATATAGCGTTGTTGTTTTTTTTTTTTTTGCTTTAAGCATAATTTGTCTTCACTTTTAACTACACTCCCTTTAGATAGTAGAACAGATTTTTCTTCTCCGGTAATAGCTAGAAATTTATATTAAGGAACATTGTATGTTTCTTCTTAAATACACAAAAATATTTTTATCTCAAGTTCGCGGTGAGCATTACAAATGATAAAAAGGGGACACTAAAAGCAAATATGTTTCATTGTAAGAAAGCAATCACAACTATAACATAAAGTGCTTCCAGACTAATAAAAACGTTGTTGCTATTGCCAGTTTGTAAAGAGTGTCCAGACTAACAAAAAAGTTGTTGCCGTTGCCGGTTTGTTTGATAAAAGGGATTTAAATAATATGAAAAACGGGAAGATTTTTAACCATTAAAACCAAGGAGCTGCTAGTGCTCCTTGATACCCGTAAACAATTTTTTTTCTTTCTAATTCACATACGTACATAGTTATTACATGTGTTCTCCTCGTCTCGAAAGTGGGAACAAACAAAAAAATATATATAAAGGGATGGTTCTTGAAATGATTAAGGACAGCGTGTAAAATCTTGTGAGAAAACAGTTAAGAATAATTTTCTGAAAGAAGCCGCTAATTATTGGATTTTATTCTATTTGTTCTCACATCACAGTCGATTGGCCGAATCCATTTGGCTAATAACAAAGCGGCATAAGACTACCACCAGCGAAGCGGTTCTTCCTTATGTTGCTTTTGGTACTGTTTATCGAGTTCCACTGTGGTTGCCTCTTCTTTTCTTTGTTCCCTCCGTCTCTTTTCTATTGTTTATACAAATAATTTTAAATTAATAAAAAAGGAGGGATTAATATTCTACAATACGAAAGTGTGAATGGGAAAAAATATATTCGGCCAGAAATAATTTTTCTTTTATAATTTTCGGAAAAAGTTTTTTTTTATGTAATTATTCAATGAAATCCTTTGAATTGGTAAAACAACAGATAAAAATAGTTTTTATGTTTGACCCTATTATTATCCTTTCCGAAATGCGGCAGAACAAAAAGGATAAAAGACTGACCGAAAGGTAAAATTTATGTAAAAGATCACGCCCTGAAGAATCCTAAACTACTGTTTGTGATGCGTGAACGATTATTCCAAGAACAAGAGAATAAGATTGGCTGGAAGTTTACAAACTTGTGAAGTTAATGAACCGTATAGGTTGATTAAAGAGTAAAATTTCAGTCGGGGTTTTCTTTTCTTCTTTCGAATTTTTTTATCGAGAAAAATTGCATTGACTCACAGAAAGAGAAGTTCAGATATGTGGACTTAAAATTCAACGTTCTTTCAAACATGGATGGGATTCCACGGCATAAAAAAGGATAGATAAAAAGTAAATAAGAATTGTTTTAATTGATCTCGTGATTTATTTGACAAGGGAATAAAAAGTTTTCATTGTTCTGTTTCAAAGTAGTTCCATTTGTTTTCAAAGAATAGATTTGAAGTGTTTAGTTTTCAGTTAAAATAAAATTTTAAAAACTATACGAGTCAATATAAAGTCCAACAATCTTTACGAAAAGCAGGATTAATTTAATTAGTAAAGAGTTCGGTGTAGTATTTATTTCTCTATAAAATGTTTTCTAAACTTTTTGTATATATATATATACATTGCATTTGTTCTTGAACTTTTAAATGTCATTTGCCCGAAAAAATATTCTCTAAATCGTTATATGTAAGCAAGATGTTAACAAAATAGAACATTTTTTTATATAGGGTTATCTGATCACCTTCGGTATCGCGGGTTTGAATCCTGGTCCCACTGAAGACACACCGTGTAGAAATCGATGTCAGACTCAATGTCTTTCCATTATTACGCTAAAGAATTATTTAAATGTTATTTTTTGGCTAAAAATGAAGAAAAAGACATATTTTCAAAACATTCTTTTATGAAACATTCTTCTATAATAATACACTGGTGTGCAAAACTTAAGCAACAGGTGGGTTTATTGCCATAACTTCATAAAAAATCATCTGAGAGACAAAAAATTTTGAAATGAGGGAGCGTATTATGTCAAAGGATGACAAACATCGGCGCTCAAAAAGGAATACAACGCATACGGTATGGAATCAAACAAAAACTAGTTTTTATTGAACGATAGTATCGTGACTCATGATTGTCTATCCAACAGGAAGAACAAAAACAGATGCCCCTTAATAGGTAATCCTCCCCTTACTAAATGGTTGCTTCGCTCCGTCTCCGCATACTCAGAACCAGCTGGTCAACATTTTTTGAAGTGGGAGTCCCCTTTTCCAACATCTGTTTGAGTTTTTGGGTTGGTTCCCCAGATGATGGCGTGGAATCTTTCCCCCAAAAGCATCCCACACATGTTCGGGGGGTTTAAAAATCTGGGGGCAGTTGGCTAATCCATTCGAGGAAAATCTTCATTTTCCCCAGCAGCCCCAACAGCAAAGTGCGATGGGGCCCGGGCATTGTCATCCAAAAAAATGAATTTGGGGGCCAATGGCACCTGGGAAAAAGACGAAATGGGGAAAAAGTACCCCCCCCTCACAAAAACCCGGTTACAGACCCTCTGTCGAAAATGTGAAGCTCATTTCCCCCCCGTTCAGCATAAGGGCCTCCCCAGACAAGAACCCCCAGGACCACCTTTAACGGGTTTTTCCTTGATGTTACTGGTATAAAACCGGGTCCCGATCTTTTCCAAAATTCAAAACGTGTTGAGAATCGCTTTTTGGTATGAACCGACCCCACCCCCAAAAAAAGGACGGGGACCCCATTGATCAGTTGCCCAGTTTTTGTGCTTTTGGCCCATTTGTAAAGGGGGTGGCTTCGGTGGCCAATTTTAACGGGAGGCAGCGTTCAGGACGGCTGGCGAAAAAGGCCCCCCCTTTGTGAAGGCTTTCGGCCACAGTAAACCGCGACCCCTTGTCGACCCGTTGCTGTACGAGTTTCGAGCAAGGGTGCTTGCTGACTACTGTCGACCTTTTTCGCCGGGGCAGGATGATATATCGGCCACCCCCTGCAGTTGTCGCCCTTTGGGCGGCCAAAACCTTTTCTAACAGCTGTACCTGGGGGTTTGGAACGTTTTTCCAAGCGCGGGGAAACAACATTTTTGTTGTTTCCCGAACTCGCGGCAAAACCCGGGTGACAGTACGCCCCTCTTCCAGCTTTCCGATCATTCTTCTACGTGTGAAGTCGTCCAGGTGATTTCTTCTAGCCATATTTCACAACGGCTCACTGGCACTTGGAGCGAATATGTTGAATTGCGTCTCCGTCCTTCATTTTATTCCCCCCCGTTGAGCAGGGGCGCCGACATCACGCGTTTTGCGTACGCTCCCTCGCTTCCCGACGTTTTTTTCCTGATGTTTGCATACGCATGACGTTTCTACTGTTTTCGTGTTCACTGTACTGATCTCCAGACCTCCCTTTTTTGCAAATTTTATGGTATTTCTAAATTTAAAATTGGGTTTAAGTTTTTCCCCACCCAAGTAAAAATTTTCCTTTTGGGCCCTCACTTCCACAAATAGATTAACTCCACTTTCTGAATTTTTAAAATGTCAATGTTAAGGCACCTTCCAAATTAACTTCCAAATGTATATATTCAAAACAAATTTCTTATATATTCATCCCACTAAATGACATTTTTTACGGTGTTTATCTGAACTCGTAATTTGGATGGACTTTTAAAAATGCTCACTTTTGTGTCACTTTTCACTACTTTTGGTTTTATGGCGTTAATCGATTTGGTAAGTGAGGAATTTATATGTAGCTATAAGCTTAAAACCTGGGCTAGGGTTTTTAAAAATAACCCAGACGTGGGTTTTTCCCAAAATTTTTAAAAAATCCCGAGTAAATAAATCTTTTTTTAAAAAAAGCATCCGTTATCATTTCAATTGATATTAACTCTAAAAATAACATGAATTTTTCAAAAAGCCTTACTCAGGTTTTGTAAAGAAGTTTTAGCTATGTATAATGAAAATATTATAATTAAATAAGTTTTTTCCAAAAAAGAAGAATGTTTTGAAAATATCTCACTCTTTCCTTATTTCTCACCCAAAGAAATTGCATTTAAATAATTTTTTATTGCAACAACAGTTTTATATGTATATATATTAATTCAATTGACAATAATTTTCAAAAAAAAAATTATTCATGCATACTTTTTTGCAAGATGACGGTTCTAAAAATGTAGTCTGTAACCTTTTATAAAACAAGTAATATAAAAAAAAACATTAAGTCAATTCTTAATTAGGTCGATAATTAAAAATTTTATTTTAGTTACGTTTTATTAAATAATTAGAATTAAGGGGATACGGTACCTTGTACACGATTTCTTTTACTTGGATATTTATAAGAATAAAATTTTCATGTACTGTATTCGAACACATACGTTATAAACGTTTCATAAGCAAAATACTATTTTTAAGCAAACAATTATTTTAAATCTTTAAATGTTTTAAATTATTTCAAATTATTAAAAAATTTCCCACTACTTTTTCAAATTTAAGTATTTTTTGTACCCCTTTTTTCTATTTTCCCAAAATATTTCCCCCAATTTTTACATAGGGTTGGTATTACGAGTGATACTTTCATTTTTTAAATTTTTTTTTTCTTAGACATAAAAAACAGTAAAAAACAGCTATATCTAACTTTTTTTTCCCAAAAAAAAACCCGTTCATCTAAATAAAATTATTCCATTAAAACAATTATCAAACATATTATATTAAACAAAAAGAAAAAATTTCAAAATTTTATAGTGAATATAAAAAAAACCTTTTGCATTTTAAACACAGAATCATCATGAAAAATAAGAAGCTGAGAAAAAGGGAATTTAAAGTTTTTGGGGAAAACAAAAAAAAAATTGAAAGAGCTAAAATATAGTATCTATTCTAATTAACCCTTGTGTTTAAAATATTTTTTTTATGCAAAATTCATCCTGAATTAGCAATTTAAAAAAAATAAATAAAAAAAAGATTAAATGAAATGGGATCAAAACGGTAAAAAAACAGCTATATCTAACTTTGTTGAACTTTTAAAAAATAACTCTTCATATTTCCTTTAAACTATGAACCAAAAATTATCAAACACCATACAAATCCCAAAAGGGGGAAAATTCACATATTTATAATGAATGCAAAAAACAGCCTTAGCATTTTAAATATATGATCACGATAAAAAATATAAAGTCGTGAAAAACATTTAAAGTTTTGAAATTCAATAAAATACATGAAAGAACTAAACCTTGGCATTCATTCTTACATATATTACAATTTAGGTCATAGTAAATATTTTAAGACAGTAAAATATATTTTCTAAGTTATTAAATATTATTAAATAAATATATCAAAAATTAAAAAATTTAAAAAAATTGCAATATGTATCTCAGATGCATTAACACAATTTGTTTTGAAATTATAAAGTATTCATTTTAAGTTCATATTAAATATTATTAAAAACCACCCCGTTCATTTGTGATTCCTTCTTTTTTTTAAAGAATGAGGCGTTTACCCTTTTTGCTAACGCAATTTTTTTCCCAGCAATTGCCTTAAAACCGCCAATCTGTTTTTTTTCCTCGGATAAACTCTTTCGATAATCTCCCAAAAAAAGTTAACATTTTTTACTGTTTATCTGGGAAAAAAAACCCCTTTTTCTTTTTTCAAATTTTCAAAGATTTTTTTACCAAAAATTTAATTCACAAACTGCATCACAAAAGGGAATAGTTACTGACGTAGTGTCACTGACGTTTCTTTTTAAATTTTTTTTAAAACCCCCTATGATGCTATGAAAGGGTCTCGTTTTTCATTTTTTTGTCACATATCTTATGCATCTTGAAGAAGTTCATTTAAACCAACCCATATATTGGATAATTTTTAAAAAAATTTATTTCTTTTTAAGGGTTTCACGTTTAAAAGTGAGGACTTCCCCACGAGCAAGGCAGCCTGGAAAACACCAAGAATCTTTTTTTCCGTTGGACATTTAAAATGTTAAGGTTTTTTTGGCCCCTTGATATGCTATGAAACAATGTTGCATAAATTGCAGTTTTTATTGCTTCTACCTCACCTTTTTCGAGCGAAACGCATTTTGATAGTAACATGAGAATTTTTTTAAATTTTTTTTCCTATAAATGCCAAAAGGGGTTTCCTCCCCAAGGGGAAAAACTACTTCCCTCCATTCTTTTTAAAAGCTTTTTCCCTAAAAAATGTACCTAGCCTCTTTCTAACATGGTTTATGCACTCTCTTTCTTTTTTTTTTATCTCAAGACCATAAACTTCCTTAGTATTTTAAATATTGGTAAAGTTTTTTATCACCATCTGACAATAGTGTCCCCATAAAAAAAAACTATCTTCAGATCTTTGCCATAATTTAAGAGCAGCCTCTTGTTCCATGGCGCAAAATGATCCGACGGGGTGATAGCACATGAAGATATATGGCCTTCATACCACACATGAAATTTTGCTGAATTTTCTCCCAAACCAGATTTTTGCGGGTTTAAAATTCAATACAGCGTTTCGACATAATTTCAAAATCCATGACAAAAACCAGTAAGAAGGTTTATCAAGCAACCTAAACCCATTTGAGATGTGTGTGTGTGTGTGTGTGTGTGTGTTTGTGTGTGGTTTTTGTGTGTGTGTGTGTGTGTGTGTGTGTGTGTGTGTGTGTGAATGTTCCCGAGTCAAAAGTACCATCAAAAGTAACATTTATATCAGTAATGGGTTTTTTTAAATTTGATAAACACTTTTCACCTGACTTCGAACATCCCACGTTTTTTTTCTATATCTAACCAAAAATTTTCCTTTTTTTATATGATTTAATGTTCTGCTTAGGGTAAACCTTTCATTAACATACAAAAATTTTTTCCCTAGCTAAAAGCCTTTTCCCCAAAACTTAAAAAAGATTTTTCACCATGCGCATGTTTAAAGTCAAATGTTTGGCCATTACCTGCACTGTCAGAAATTCGTCGGATATAAAGTTACTTGATTTAATTATAATCCAAGAAGTGCAAAATAAGAGATTTTTCTAGAAAATTCCGGGTTTTCACCAATTCAATTTTTTGATTTGCAAACATCACACAAAAATTTTTTAAAAATCCTTTTTAAAAAATGTCATCCATTATCACATAAAGGGGGGGCTTCAGAATTTTCCAAAAACAATTTTTAAAACGTTCAAGCAGCCTTTAAAAGTTTGGGGATCTCATTTTCTTTTTTGGTAATGTTGAGGGAAAAAGATTTATCTTTTTTTGAAAAAATCAGTTTCATGTCTGTAATGTTCCCGCCCCATCTCTTGTTAGATTTTTGCCAACCCAAAACTCGATCACTTTTGTCTAGGCAAAAGGGAAATTAAAAAATTTTTTATTAACAAAAATATTCCAAAAAGAATATTTAAAAATAAAAAATAAATTGATTATATAATTAAAAAAGTTTTTTTTTTTGATACTAATGGTTTTTTGAAAAGGAAAAAAAAATGCAAAGAAACTGGGGAAAAATTTTCTCTCTTGCAAAAAAACCAATTTAAACCCCATCTCTTCTTTTTTAAGTTTTAGAATTTTCGCGTAAAAAGTAAATCAATCGAAATTGTTTTAGGTTTGGGGGATAGCGGGCTGCATAAGATCAGACTCACGTATTTTTCTTTCGGTTTTTTCTTCGACATCTGTCAAAAAGTTAAATAACTTGCAAAAAAAATGCAGCTTGACTACCAAATTTTTTAAACATATTTAAAAAGTCCACAACTAAAATAAGGCAAAAAAAACATTCGTTAAAATTTATCATTTTGGGGAATTTGTCCCCCTTTATAATTATGTTTTAAATATTACAAAATCCTTTAATTTTTTAAGTGGAAAAATAAAGGGTTTCCTTTTTTTTTTCATAGTGTTGGGCAATTATTTTTGTTTGTTATTATTTATTCATTCTTTTAATTTATTTAATGAATTCATATTTGTAAAAACTGTATTACATCAAGAGTCATCCACAACAAGTTTAAAAAATATATATTTAAACTTGAATGGATAAATAGAAAGTATTTTATTAATGATTAAAAATTTGAACACAAGATATATATAAATAAATAAACATATACATATATTCCCCCATTTTGTATTTCTTACCCCCAAAAATTTTTAAAAAAGACCCCGTCAAATTTTGGAAGTTTAAAAATGGGTTTAATACATATATCAAGCAAAATTCTCCATGAAATATTAAGGTACAATAAATAATCTTAAATCCACAGTCAAAAATAGTAAATCACTTATTAAAAAAAATAAAAAGAAAAAAAAGATTTATTCAGTCTATATTTAGATTTTGAAGTTTTTTTAATATTAATATGATGATATGATTAATATGTTTTTGAAATTTACATAAAGATAATTTATTTAATATTTTTTAATTATGAAAATTTAGTTCACTACTTGGTTTGTATTAAGAGAATATATATATCAAAAGGGGGTAACTATTATCTGCAGTTTAAAAGGTTTCCCCCAAAAGGTTTCCTGCAGCCCTTAAATTTTATATTACATTATTTTGAAAGTAGTTACAAAAAAGCCCAAATATTATTTTTATCGTTATATAGATGACATAATCTTTTTTTGGAAAAACAAGTAAATTTTTATATAACACAAATTTTTTACCCACAATATTTTAAATTTTAAATACAGCAAATAGTAACAACAATGAAGCAAATTTTCTTGACATACATATCAAATTAAAAGATAATGTAATAGTTTCAAATATTTATGATAAAAGAAAAATTTAATTTCAATATTAAAAAAAGTTCCTCATTGGGAGGAAATTTAATGTTTCTATATTCAGAAATATTGTTATTAATTATATAAAACCCAAAAATTTCTGGTGTCAAAAATCAAAATAATAAATAATTAAAACTTTTTTACTAAATATTGCAAATCAAAATCCCCAATTTTATTAAAGTTATAGAATAAACTATTCAAAATATAAGGATTAAAATTTTAGATTAATAATAGTTCATTACTATAAATTTAAATATTTCTAGTTATAGATACCCCATATTCAATATTAGAAAAAAATTACTTATTATTTAATTATATATACTCTAGTATCACTAAATTATGGTAATTTGTAACCTCTTATTATTTTTATTTCATTCTTTTTATACTTTTGTTAAGTGCTACATTTCAGCCATTCGCAATTTTTAATCTGTTGGGTCCGAATTGGCAATAACTTATTTATTGAACCAGATTTAGCGGGGCTCTACATTTTAAGTGCAATTTTAGGTAAGTTACCTCCCTTTTTTTTTTAAACCCAAATTTTTTAAAGGGAATTTTTACATAAAAAAGGGGTTTCCCAAAAAACCCCACTTTTATAAAATTATTCTATATATTAGCTGTGTGTCCTAAGTCAGCAACGTTTATAATACTGCGCATCCATTTTATAATTTTAATTGGTTTCTCATGTGTCCTCATTGTGTGTTTTTTTCCCACTGTCTATTTTTTTGAATGTGATTGTTTGTTTTTTCTCTTGTTTGTGAGAAATAAAACTAAATTTTTGGGGGTGTGAACTAAATTTTAGGAAAAAAAAAACCTAATTGCTTAGAATAAAAGTACAAAATTTAACTCTTTTTTTATATAAGATCTGTAATTGTACTTACTACATCCTTTTTTAAAACTTAAAATTTTTTTTTTTTTTTTAAAAATATATACCAAAAGAAAAAAACCTTTAAGTGATACAAAATTCCCCCCTATTAGATACTTTTAAAAAGAATTAATATTATGAGGATAAAAAATGTGAAAAAATAGTAGTAATATCATTAATCACTACATGTTTGAGAAAACAAAAATCTTTAACATTTTTTTTTAAAACGGATTTGGAATTTTACAACCACTCCAAAAAAAAAAACTTACTTGGGGAATAAAAGTTAAATGCTGTCTTTTTTCATAAGATTTGCAGAAAAACATCTGAACTGCTTTGAAATTAAGCATTTGAACAAATTTTGCTTTCAAACTTTAATAAACTTTGAAAGAAAATCATGAAAAAAAAGATAGTCTGAACTTTAATAAATCTTGATACATGGGAGGAAAAAAATCAGACAATACATGGTTGAGGAAAATAATCCCTTCACATCCTTAATATCCCTACCCCGCCTTTTATGAAGCAAGACACTAAACGAAAAAACGATGCTGGAGAACTCTTGACGATTTTTTGTTGTCTTCCATTTTTTTCCTTCTTGTCCTGTTATCGAGAGATATCGAACATTAAAAGGAGAACAGGCTGTTTCTGGAAGGTCTGAAGAATTTGTTACCCAGGACTCTACCATCAAAAGGTTGACTCGATAAAATAAACAAAAAATAAACGAATCTATCGATCTTTTTTTTTTTTTTCTTGCTCCTCTTCATTTCTTTTTATTGTTCTTCTCTTTGTTCGACGGCAAAGAACATGATCTCAAACACGAAAGGGTCGGGCGATGATTTTATTTAGTTCTTGTATCTCTCCAGTGATAATAACCGTGGTTTCCTTTTTTTCCCTATTTATTTATTAGTGATAGAACGTAAAAAAGTAAGATGTGGTTTTTTACACAGCGTTGTCATTTTTCTTTTAATTAAAGAAAACTGTTTTTCTCTCTTGGGTTTCTACCACTTTTTCTCCAATGAAGGTATAAATCATGATTTTTTAAGGCACTAAAGAAATGATTTATCAAAAGTCTAATATATTCTCGATTTAAATATGATTTCTTATGCATGTTTAAGTTTTTATTGTTCATTCAATTGTTGTCAATTCATTTTTGTGTAAGCATTAAAATATCTTTGGGGAGCATTTTATTGGTATACTTCTGTTAAAATTTTACGGAAGTATGTAAAGATTAATGTAGAAGTATTATTTCATGTTTTTATATTATTATTTTTAAACACATCTCTTCTTTCATCAACAGATTTTAATTTTTTTTATCATATATATAATAAAATTATCATATTCATTATTATTTTTAAACTTTGCGATGGTTGATCGCAATAATAAGTTCACAGAAATTTTAAAAAGGAAAAGTTATTGTTTATGCAAATATAATATCTAATTTTTCTTCAGTTTATGAATGTATTGTTATGAATTTAGTACATGTAATAATAATTATTCTACACAGTAAGCATTAGTTCGAAAAATAATTGTAATTAATTTTGTTATTATGCATTTTCTAATTTTTTCAAAAGTCGAATAACTGATGATCTTCCAATGAATCAAGTCAACAAAATTTCCTATCTTACTGCATAATGTAATAATATACTTTTTTAATATTTCCAGGAAAAAAAAGAAAATTTAAGATAAACTGCAATTTAAAAAGTTTTTTTTCTCAACTTTAAACAATTTCTCATCACAATAAATGCATATCAATATCGAATGTAAAACACTTTGATTGAACTATAGAATGAAATCACTTGACACTATGCTTTGCTTTAATTTCCTCTTTCAACTTATTTAAAATCAAAGTTCTTTACACCTTATGCACGTAATATATTATCAACTATATATAGAGAGAAAGAGAGAGAGAGTCAAAATTCTCTACTAAAGATCTACTATAATCAAAACTTACCAAAACTGAAAAAAATCGAAATTGCAAGATAACCAGGCGTAAGATTTTAGAGAGGAAATATTAGAACTTATTTATATATGCATAAATATATACATCATATATATATATATGAAATAAATTTATATAATATATCAAAAACAAGAAATAATAGACAATGAACATAACAAGAAATAACGTAATAAAAATATAAAAGAAAAACATGAAGATAGAATTTATAGAGAAATACAAAAAAGAACCTAGCGAGTTAGAAAGCAATTTCGGACTTAGGGCCGAATAAGTGGGATTAAACTAGTTTGAAGGCGACAACCTTCCCCCTTTACAATTCGGTAGGGAAAAATAAATAGAAAAAATAAAAATTCAAAGTATATAAAAACTCACAGAAAGTATGAGAAACCGTCTCGACTACTATTCCGCAACAAATTCTCATAAAATCTTAAAGCAGAAAATTCCTTAAAAAATTACATAGAAAAGGATTCTTCAAAAAAGAATTTTGCAAAAATTCTACTCACAGAGCTGTTTCCAAGATAGCCAAGAGTCTTGAAATTAATGAAAAGCTACTATTCACTGAGTTAAATAACCAGATTATACATAAACGCATCTTTTAAACCAGCAGGCAAAGATATATGCCAAGAGAGATGACAATCAAGTTTGGTAGGCTACGAATTAGTTGGTTGTCAAAAATTTAGAAATTTTTTTATGTGTAAGATGTGTTCAAGATGTATTGGAAAAATATAAACTGTGAGAAGAGTGTTATAATATAAACTAACATGCTGACTTTGAAATCCTATTGTTGTGTGGTGGTTTTAGAATCAGAAGTAGCAAGATGATTAATGTATTTGTGATGAATATAAGTTATTAAGAAGTTAAAAGGATAGTCATGCTCTAAACAATATTGAAAAATCTTTTTGATATTATCGTATTAATCTATTTTGTGGATAGTTAAGTTATCATTTCTAAGTAAAAAATTGAAAATAATATTTCTGAAAATTGATAAATTCAAATTACTGTTCTGTACAGGAATTTTAATTACATGGAATTTAAAAGAATTTATTTTATCAAAAATGTTACTGACTGCATTATGGTTAATAAGATGCAAGTCTGAATCCAAGAATTAAACCACATATTAGCGTTAAAGTTAGTTTTAAAGAGTTTGAGATAGTCAGGGTATAGAACGTAATATTTGGCTTGTATTCACTATTTTTTACCAAAAACTATTATATCATCTATGTAACGATAAAGCAAGTAAGATTCACTAAGAATATGATATATATATATATCCTATGCCCGTCTCCGGCCTTTCGATCATCATAAATCGACGAGCAGCCAAATACAATGTAGAACAGGGATAGGCAGACTTTCCCAGGGTATAGGCTACTTCTAATTTTTTCAAGTTGTTGTGGTTCACCCAGTGTTAGTGGGGCATACAAGGGTGGGGGAGGTCACGGATCCGGACCCTCCCCCATAACCCTTGATTTTTTTTGCCAATTCAATATAATATCATGTATATAGTACAGAAAATGTAATTAAGTATTTTTATTAGTAATTTTTTATTTAATATTAATTATTTATCCGGTAATTTATTTTTTTCCCGTTTATTGTTCCCCGCAATCGACAAAATCAAAAAAAAAAAAGTTTGGTTGCGTATTGGGATATAATACTAGAATAGTAGACCTTCACCCTTCCCCTGAAAAATTCTTATGTGCACCACTGCTCAATGTCGTAGGTGTGGTGACGTAAGGAAAAGGTTATTATTATAACTTAATAATAAATACGGAATATATACTTACCTACAGAATTCAAATAAAAAAAACATTTAGAACCGCGTTTAAAGCAAATCGCAAGATACAAACATAATAATAATAGCCACAAATATAATTATATCAAATGATGCATTTATTATGATTCAATGAAAAATACATTAAAAAATATAAAAAATGTATTTAAAGTTAGCTTTCGTTGTTATAGTCAGTAGAAGACTTATAATCTGAGTCAATCTCTTGAATTTGCTGTATATAATTACTAACTGCTAAAATCTTCAGGTGGTCACCCCAAAATGTCTTGGCGTCCCCCGGGTCGATCGCGATGGACGTAATGTCCACCCCGGATGTAGGTCAATAAAAAGAGACTACAAAGGCACAGTCATCAACACTCAAAGAAATGCAGTTTAAAACATCAAGGCTTATTTTGAGGTTATTCTCAATCATGGGTACATCAAAACTAACAGGAATCTGAATCTACCTTTCGCATTCCATACAATAATCCTATAAAAAGTCTTGACCTGTGGTAAATCAAAAACAGGTCACGCTGACTGCTCTAAGCAAAGAATTAGAAATTCTTGTTGGCATATTCAGAAGAGCTTTCCCTATGTAAGTATAGAACGGTTTGATTTAATAATGCGGGATTTAATAACGCTTTATGTCTCATAAATACAATGGGAGATCTAGTTGATTTGTTTGGGATTCACTCTTGGTCACAGTGGCGTACACAGACTAGTTGAAAGCGCCGGGGCGTTATCTTTATGGTAAGAATAAGACTTAGTGTATGTGAGGGGTTTGAATCCCAAAACCCCAACCTTATGTAGGCCACTGCTTGTTAACATATATGCCCTTTTATTTCCGAATTTATGGCTTTGGTCGTGCTGAAATCAATATATTTTTTTAATCGGGACCTGCAGGGGCCGGCTTTTGCCGTTTTCCCAAAACCCACCGGGCATAAATTTTTGGGAGATACCCCCACTGGTTGCCTTTGCAAGAAGGGGGCATCTGGGGCCATGCCAGAATAATGGCGGTAAAGTTTCCCCCTTGGACGATGAATCCCCGACTAACGACATCTAGTCGGTACGGGAAAACTCGGTCAAATGGTCAAGGAGCCAAGCATGAGCGTTGAATAAATAAATATTTAACAATTTATTTTCCCCATGCAGATCCTGAAAAATTCTGCCTTTATAGTGATTAGTAGTTGTTTAATTTCGTAATTGTAGCCCTGGAATCAACAAGAGATAATATTTTCCCGTTCAGATTACTCCATTTTGCTTAAAGCTACGGAAATGGTTGCTACTTCGCCATCAAAACTTATCAAAATGTTTTCCATTGGAAAAAAGACAATGTAAAATAACAATGAAAAGCCTTTCTGTCAAAATATTAGTATAAACCTGTAAAAAAGAATCATCCGAGTAACGAATAGTAGCCACAGTAGTATATTTCAATACATTGTCAAGAAAAATTTCTTTCCACACAAAAATAAGATCTTACAATTTAAAATTTCCCAGTAAACACCAAGGATCTGGAAGAAGAAAACAATTTGAAGATGAAAGTTATTTATATTTATTTAAGTATTTCATTATTAAAGTGCTATCAATATTGCCCAAAAGCCACGTTATTCAAGGGAACAAACAAAAACTTTTTTAAACAAAAATTTTAAATTTCAAATTTTTTTTAAACACCCAAAAAATTCTTTTGAAAAGGGGTTTTTTAAAAGAGAAATATTTTTAAAAAATTTAAAAAAGGGAAAAAAGTTTTTAAAATTTCGAAAATTTCAAAACATTTATGACTTCCTCAATGGAAAATTTCATTCAAAACATGTTTTTATTCTTTAAAAAATAATCAAAAAAAATTTCAAATTTTTTTATTTGATACTTTTTTTCAATAAAATGTAAAATATAAAGCTTCAGCATAATTACAAATTTTGAAGTCTTTTTTTCTTTAAAATTCATTATACATGTTTCTTTCTTGTAAAAGTAGCACTTTCTACTATTTAAGAACATTTTCAAATTTTTTTTCCAAAATGAAAAAAATTAACTTTCATTACTTTTTTAAAAAATATTTATGGGTTTTAGGTGTTTACAATATTGAAGTATTTTTTTCTGGTAATTCATTCATTAATCTTTAAACTTTTTTTTAAAAAAAAATTTGAAAAGTTTTATGCTATGAAATAGATAAATAACACTTTCCATTTTTCAGAAAGGATATCATCCAAAAGTTGTAGTTTTCACCCTTTTGAAATTGAAAAATGGCTTTTTGTCAATATTGTTGAAAAGGACAAACATCGCAAAACAGCTTTGTGAGGAAATAGTATTTTTATTCCTTTTAAATTTTTTGGAAAAAAACATTTTATAAAAAAGAAAACAGATATTTTGGGATATTTGTATTTTTTATTTTTGGTTGGGTATTTTCCTTTAAAAAATCTAATAATTATTGAACACAGCCAGAAGATTTTTCAGTTGAAAGTCCTGTTAAACTCACTTAAATGATTTTGTAAGATTTAAAAACGTAAGCTTTAAAATAATCGATAGAATAAATTAATCATAAATTAAGATTTTTTAAAAATTTTATAAGAATAAAAGTATCTTAATTTCCTGAATATTGGGATTGTGTTTTTTAATGTTTGCATTCAATGAAATATCATTTGAAATTTCCTATTTTTTACAAGTCATTTTAAATAAAATCAATACTTCCCGGGTTTTTTAGAATGTTTTAAAAGTTTGCTTCAAATTAAACAATTTTATTTTTCTTGAGTGAAAGGGAACGAACTGTAATTAATGTTCATAATGGGCAAAAATTTTAAAAATTTTTACGATGGCAGATCTAATTTTATAGTATCTCAGGTTCAATAAAAATCATGTACTGTATATTTAAAGAAAATGATAAAAATATCAATTTAATATTTCCTTTAAAACATTAAACTATTGAATAATATTGGACTAAAAGGCTTAGACTAATACTAAAAAAATACAGTACATAGTTTTCAAAATCATGTATTTTACAGAATAAAAATAATTATTTGAAGAATGTAACTGTTCAGAATGAGCTTAAAACACCAAAACCAATTAAAAGATCTCATCAACTTTAATACGTTAAATATTTCCTTCAAAATTCAATAGGACAAGAAGAGCCTCATCGAACATCATTAATTCTAATTTTTTTTTCTAGACTTATTAGAAAAATAGCTTTTAATGTACATTCTTATTAAATCATTTATTTTAAGAAATGTAGAATTATTTCATAAGAATGTGGCTCACATGAAATGGTTTAAAATTTGAACTATTAATTTTAGTAACTCTATTCATTGGTAGTATCTCTCGCTTGTATTCCTAAAAATATTGCCCAATTGATAATTTATATTTTAATGTTAACGCAACTACTTAAATTGATCATCATCAAGTTGTTTGAAAAGTAATTTTTAATTTTTTAGCCAATGGGTTTTAGTTTTTAAAAATCGAGTGCATTGTTTTAAATATTGAAATTACCCAAATTAATTTGTTTTATTTGTCCTATTATATATACATTAGTAAAATTAAAATTATAATAAGTTCAACAAAAGGTCAAATAAATACTTTAGCTTATCCTTATGTGAGATTTTTTACAAATTATTTTTAATTCAAATGAATTAGATGCATAATTCTAAATTTAATAAATATATGCATATCTTCTTGATAAAAATAAATTAGTACAAAAAAATATCAAATCTTATTGCTGATATATAATCAGGCGTAAAACGCGCATTTTTAAAACAAAAAATAAGATCGAAATTTACGGATGCGTGTTATTCGACGGGTTTACAAGCTTTAAAAACTAAAAAAAAATATTAGAATAATAAAAAATAGGCTTTTACGTACGAGTATATCGAAATAACGATTATTTAAAAGAAATGACATTCTTTATGAACTTAAGATGTTGTAGTTCTAGAAGTATACTATTTCTTCAAAAACTTGGGATAATACTTCGAATAAATAACTTCAAAACATGAAAAAATTGTACATTTACGTTTCTTGTTTCTTCGTAAAAAAGTATATGCGCGTTATACAGGAAATATACCTTAAATTTAAAAATTGCTACTTGAAAGTATAGGTGCGAGCTATACTCTGAATTTTGCGGCATATTTCATCACTTGCATTTTTCCCTTAGTTCAATCCCTCAACTAATGTTAAATTTAAAAATACATTATTGATTGATATTTCCAATTATAATTCAAAACTCAGAATTTAAAGAGAAAATATTTTTAAAAAATGCTTCAAAATTTCAATAATGACTGGAATATTACACACAAACTGAAGTTCAAAATTATATTTTTTAACTAAACATATTTAGATGATGACTAGTAATTTCCAAGTAATAAATGTACAAGGACATTTTTAATTACCTACAAAAAAGGACGTTACTAGTTTTAAATCGATCAGACCAAAACTAACACCCTTTATGTTAAAGCGTCATCATTAGGCTTTAGTTTTCAAAATGTCTTATTTTGTCGAAGCATAAGCTACAAGTAGAATTTTGAAGAAATATGTAGACGCGAGTACCAAAGAAATGCAATTTGAGGGGAGGTTTATTTTTCTACTTCCATTTCAAGAAAAATGCAACTGAAAGCCATCGATTGCTGTGTGACACTTATGTGAGACCATGCTCCATCAATTTCAACCTTGAGTAGTGGTTTAGACAGCTCAAAAGTGGTGATTTTAACCGAGAGATAGGAAACATGAAGGAACGTTTGAAAATGTAGAACTGTATGCATTATTGAACAAAGGTTCGTGTCCAACGCACGAAAAATTTGTAGAACCTTCGGGAGTGACTCAACAAGCAATTTCCTTACGCTTCAAAGCCATAAGAATATTTAAAATCAAGGAAATTGAGTAACATACGAATTAAAGTCAAGAGGTGTGGAAAGGAGATTTTTCACTTAAAAACAGTTCCTCCACATTCAAAAATAGTGAGGTTTTTTGTATAAAAATGTAATTGGTAGTAATGGGTAAACTTATAAGGTTTTTCCTTTGAGGACTAACTTGAAATTTTCTCTTTCATGTTCTATTGAATGTTTAGCCATTCCCTTCTCGTAGAAGGTGACAAGCTAAACTTTCAGAAAACCAAAATGAAAAAGCCCCAAATTAGTCCAGAGAGGGATATACTTATGAGTAGCTATATATAAAGCGATTTATATGGCACTTTTAAAAGAAGATTTCAAATATTCCTTCAAAGTGAGACTAATTATACTGTCAGTTTGATGAAAACTCTGACTAGAAAATATTATAGGTATGGTAAAGTAAATCATACAGCGAAATGATTTGACCAGGTTTCATTTAGAATCGGATCCAATTCCTGTGTGCCTATTTAGAATATATTTCTGCTTTGGGAAAGACAGAATCTGAGAGCCTGCCTCTCGTTTGGTGGATCACAGACAGGTCTCTTTTGATTATTTATGAATGCACGCTTCAGTTGATTTTGTCTTCATACTTAAAATTAGCAGGCTAATAAATAACTAATTTATAATAGTGTTTAAGATTGTGGCTTAACTTTTCAACACATGGCTCTATTTTTTCCTTTTTCTATTATGTCGAAAACTTCTGCAATATGTGGAAGGTGGATCCATAAAGTATTGCTTAACCCTAAATTGCTGGCCTAATTCAGCGACAGCTCTAGAAATCATAATAGGTCTCCAGTTTAGTCTAAAGACTCTTTTTGTATCTACATTTGTTGTGTCTCATGAACTTCAATTTCTTTCTTCTTTGGCAATGTAGGTTTTAGAACTTTTTCACTTTTATTTTATTATATTATATATATATATATCATATTATGCCTACTTTCCCATATAGTTCAGAACGCGATCTTACGAGTACGAAATCTAAAAGCTTATCAGATTTTTAGGGGAGAGGGAAAACCGTTGCATCGGGATAAAAAAATAAATTCATTACGACAATCCAAACCGTAAGAATCATTGAGCAAGATCATCAATAAATCAACATCAATGGTGAGACGAAGCGTTCATGGATCGAACCAATGTTCTGTATTTGATTGGATAAGTTGGATATATTCCCGGGCTGGACAAGGTCGACTCAACCTTTCATCCCTACTACAGTGGGTTGATAAATGAGAACCAAGCTTGTTTGGGGACCTAAACACTGGAGGTCTCGCTTTAAGTTGACCCCCTAATCGGGATATCTGCTCATGCCCCTCAGCATCCAGTGGTCACGTATACTGGGGTGGGCCCAGTAGGGCCTGGTCCCCATGGGCTGTTGGGCCACTGCATTTGAGTTTTAAGTTTAAGTTGGATATAACCTATTATGGGCTTCTAAAACTGAAAGAAATGATTCCGAGGAATCACTACCAATTACAATTAATGCCTTTGATCCGAGAACTTGATTAGAAATGGGCGAAATATGAGCAGAGATATAACTTGTGATTTGCAACACGATAATGCTCAACCACATGTTGTAGTGGCAGTAAAAAACTACTTAGAAACACAAAAATGGCTATAGTACTTCACCCGTCGTATTCTCTAGACATTGCCGCTTAGCACACAGTTTGTGTTTCAATTAATGACTCATATCCTGTATGAGCAGCACTTCCATTCTGAGGAGAAATGCAAAAGGGGGCGATTCTTGGATTGTCTTTAAAGTTAGTCATTCTTTCAACCAAAGCGGAATTCAAATGATGCTAGAAAGATGGGGAGAAAAATAATAGCTAACAATGAATTACATTTCAGAAATCAGTTTGTTACTTTCTTACATAGCACACAAACCTCCAATTTTCACAACAACAAAAAAACACCTTATATTTGTACAGCCTATAATATATTTAAATAATATTTTGAATAATTTTATTAATTGCAATTACATTAAATCAGAAAAAATTCAAAAAAAGTTCAATATTTTTTCAAAAAAATATTTATACAATTAATTTTTAAAAAAATCAGAAGGATTAATACGAATCAAAATGTTCAATTCTAACGTTATTACTGTTTTATGTACTAATTTTCCTTTTTTTCATTATTTATCTCACTTTAACTGAATTTTTACATTAATTTTTCAAGATTTATATTATTTACAAGTACACTGCTGTTTGTAAGAAGTGCAACACTATGAAGGAATCATCAGAATTAAATTAACTTTGCAGCAAATATCAATTATAGGATGTTACGTAAAATAATAAAGTTTCTGAACTGATGCTGAAATCGTATAAATAGAGGGCTGTAGCGGGACGTTGAAAATGATTTTTGTTAGTGGCAAACGTTTAGTGAGACCTAAGTATGCCTCCACGACGAAATAAGGAGAAATTCCAACAACTTACGGAGTTTGAACAGGGGAGGATTATCACCCTTCGAGAAGGAGGATTTTCCTATTTCACAATAGGAACTCATGTGCAGCGTAACAGTTCCGCAGTGATGCGAGTTTGGAAGCAGCGGACCGACGAGCACCGAACAACTCGAAAAACTGGCCGTGGACGACGGAAGATGACGTCAGAGCGTGACGATTGAAACCTTCTCCTCATGGCGGTGAATGACCGTACAGCTTCCTCCAGGCAGTTTACAGCACATTGGTCTACTGCTACAGGTGTACTAATGTCGGCTTCGTCGATTCGTCGACGTCTGCTGTACCGTGGATTCCGTACAAGGGTGCCTTTATACAGGATCCCCCTCACGGCAAACTGTGAGGTTTGCCGTGAGGGGTATGCAATGCAATGGGCTCATGAGCACAGAGCCTGGCAAGCTGATTGGCACCAAGTTGTCTTTTCAGATGAATCACGCTTTAATTTGTGGACCATGATGTCCGCATTCGTGTTAGACGCTATGCTGGTGAAAGCAGCCTTCCAGAGTGCGTTATCGAACGACATAGTGACCTAAGACCTGGAGCTATGGTTTGGGATGTGATTTCGTATAATGGACGATCCAATTTGCAACAAATTGAGGGTAATCTCAATAGCAGCAGGTACGTCCATGAAGTGCTACAGCCCGAAGTCCTTCCCTTTCTTCAAAGCATCCCTGAAGCTATATTTCAGCAGGATAATGCACGTCCACATGTTGCATAGACTGTTCGAGACTTCTGCTCAACCCAACACAAGCAACTTCTTCCTTGGCCTACTTATTCGCCGGATATAATGCCTAGTGAGCACGTGTGGGATTTGGTTGGTCGGCGTCTCGCTCGTGAGCCACGTCCTGCAGCTTCACCACGTCCGAGAGCTTTTGCTGCGCATACAAGCAATGTGGAATTCTCTTCCACAAGCAGACATTCAAAATCTGTTCGAATCTATGCCACGTCATATAGCAACACTTATTGCAGTGCATGGTGGCTACACCAAATACTGATGTCAAACACTTAATATTATTTTTTTGAAAATTTCGTCATTTATTTGTACAAATACAAGTCGTTTGTGCATTAAATTTCATTTAATTCTGATGAATCCTTCATGGTGTTGTATTTTTTACAAACTAGTTTATATTTCACAATCAATAATTCTTGTTGTGCCAAAGAACAAATTTTACAAAACGAAATTACAAATGATTATTCTTCAAGTATTTCGTACATTAAAAATCAATAAAAAATAAAATTGTTTAAATTTTAAATTCTCTTTTTATTCTAAAAATAAAGAAGTTTAACTAAAAACTTGTATAAATACGAAACAAATATAAAAATGCAAATTGAGTGAAAAAATAGTGAATAGAAGCATTAGTTGTGAAACGTTTTTAAATTTATAATTCAAATTTAATAAAATATCATGAGAAATTATTCATTAAATTCGTTGCTGAAATTTCTGTTAAAAAGTTTACAAGGTTAATATAAATTTTTGAATAAAAAATATATTTACTCTGGAAAATTCTTAAAAGATTATCGTTACTGAATTCGAAAAAAAAATGATTTAAAGACAAAATAGTTTGCAATATTTATTTTTCTACATGATTAATTAATAAAATCTATCAATTATTAATTTTAATGCAATGAACTATACTCTCGAAAATTTCAGTTCATTATCTCTAATTTGACAAAAATTTGCTTGCGTTTAATTTTTTTATGCAGGTACTTAAAACTTTTCAAGATAGATTAACTCTTTACAAGTAAATTGTTTAAATTAAATGCCAAAATTTATGTTATAAAATAAGACAACAAAATATTTATTTAACCTTTCATTCAGAAATAACTGTAATATAATGGAAATGAAAGTGATCTCCTAGGAAATCAGAGTGTTTTTAAAAAATTTGTTTTCACCGACGTAAGAAATGTCACATTTTTTAACGGCAAACCACTTAATACAAAATAAATAAATAGCATGCAATTAAATTATTGATACAATAATTACTCACACTACCTGAATTTTAAATTCAATCGTACTTGTATGACCGTAAATGCCAGACGATAGGCCTGCTTTGAAATTCTGTAATACATTTTTAAAAAAATTTTAAAAAATAGGAAAAATGCTATTCTAATCTTTTTTTTCCTGTCTAACGCCAATCTTCAACGATATTTTTTCCACCTCAAACTTCACCTATCAAAGCCTTTTGAAATTCATTTCTTTATGTGACTGTTGAAGTCACAGCGTCTTCTGGAAGTGAGAAATGATTTTCTGTCTATTCGTGATGTTATTCCAGTATCTAACTTTGATGAAAGAAAATGTAAGTCTTTTATTAGTGTTACAATTTTTTTTCAACAGATATAAATGAAAACTTTCAGCTCTTCTATATTTGCATTTTCAAGTTTTTTAATATCTAAAGCTAGAATTATATTTACCAGTATCGTAATGTGTAAATTTTACTAATGGCTTATTAAATGTGAAATGAATGAATTTCAAATTGTGAAGAGAGAATTCTCAAAAACTTGGTAAATGCATTTTTTGCTTTTATTAAATTAGTCTAGATGTCTTTTTTCTATTTATTATTAAATGGAAGAAATATTTAAACACCTTATTGTATGCATATATTTATACACAGTTTATTTTTCATTGATAATACACACGCTTTGATCTAAGCTATGTACACAGTTGGAAAATGTATTTGATAAAAGCGTAAAAATAATTCCGAAAGATAAATAAATTCTTTAAATTAATTTTATTTCTTAAATGCGTTTAAAGGGAAGAGTTATAACATTAAAAGAAAATGGTTTGATTCAAATCTGTAGTCTTTATTAAAAAAAACTCTTTTCTCAACATTTATAAAAGGTAAATATCATTGAATAGCTGACTTGTTTTTTTCTCTGATCTTGATTCGTATTTTATAAATTTATAAGAATTTCGACTCATTGCATTATTGTCTGCTTATTTTAAAATCTCAATCTTCTGATGACTTATTCTTTACCAATTGTATATCTTGAAAGTTTCAAAAATATTATAAATATACTTGATAATATATTTTAATTAGGTTTCAGATACAAATCATAAGCCTATAGCATACTGAATGGCTTTAAATTTCTAACAATATTAGTTAATAGAAAAAGATGAATTATGTTTCATGCTACTTTCTCCGAAGCCGATTTTTTTCATAACATGAAATATAATTGATAAAAACAATTCTCGATATGTTGAGAACCTTTTTACCATTCATTTTTTTTAATTATTTCTGCTTCGCTGAGTGTTATATAAACTATTTTTAATTACAATTTTTAGCTTAAAATAAATTTGTGAATTTTTTTTCTCAAACTTTTAAATAATTGCATTTAAAATCAACAAAAACGTTTGATTTCATCCCTAAGAGAGAAAGATTTCTTTGTTACATCATTAATACCACTAACTTAACATTAATAAGTAATCAGAATTTAAAAATCGTTTTTCTTTCATTATAAAGATCATTCAACTCATTTCCGTTCATTAAGTGACATCAGAATTATTATTACTGTATTTAATATGATGCATAAACAAGATTGTTATTCATCAACTCCAAGTGTTCATTAATTGTAACGTTATTAAATATATTTATTATTTATAATAGGAATTACACAAATAAATTTCCATCATTATTTTATCAAAATCATATAAAAAAAAGTATATTTCTCAATGTAAAGTTTGTATTCAAAAATAAGCTAATTTAGTCCGTTAAAATTAAAATGTGTTCATCTTAGTCTTTTTAAGCAAGCAGCCACGTAGTGGTTGATTGTTATCATGTTGCGCATTATTATTGTTATAATTAAAAATGTTAAATTTTCATGAGTAATTAAATTTATCATAATTACCGTAAATCCCAGCGTATAACGCGCACTTTTAACACAAATAATAAGTTCGAAATTTACGGGTGCGTGTTATACGCCGGGTATAAAATTGAAAGCTTCCAGAATAAAAAAAAAAAAAAAGAAAAGAAAGATGAATAGAAAAAAAATTAGACTTCTACATAAATCGAAATACCATTCGTTTAAAGGAAATGACATTCCTTAAGAACTTAAAAAAAAGGGTTGTAGATCTAGAAATACATTATTTTTTCAAAAGCCTGGGATAACACCTCAAATAAATGACTTTAAAACATAAGAGCATTGCTTACGTAAATTTTACGTTTCTTCATAAAAAATGGGGTGCGCGTTATACGACGAATATACCTAAAAATTAAAAATTGCAGCTTGTAAGTATAGGTGCGCGTTATACGCCGGATTTTACGGTGTACAGGGTGCTGCCGAATTCGACCGACGAATTCAGAAGGGTGATAGTAGGCAACATGGGGACGACAAATCAACATAGAACATGGTGTCGCAAACCACGTTTAATCGCAGTAACTTCCAAAAACAGTTATGAAGAGTGTGATCTCGAGTGTAACGAAAATTGGCAATAGAAATGCATTTATTAGACGCAAAGCTTGTTTACAATACGAACAATGCATCACAGCTCGACGTCAGAAAGACAACGATAAGTGATTGTCACAGGAATTGTTCGAAATGGCTGCCGTGTAGGTCATTGTACAATCGACACTGTCAGACGAAAGATTGTCGTACGCGTTCAAACAAATCCGGTGTGCTAGCGATGTCAGTTGAAGCGACGACGATCCTTGATATGAGATTCCCTAATGTAGATGTCGCAGAGAAATGATTAAATTAGGGATTTCATCAAATCCCTAAGGAAGATGATCATTTCACGCAAGATGTTAAAATAAGAACTCTGTAAGGTGATTTCCCTAAGGAAAGTAAGTGATTTGATCAAATCCCTAACCTGTTTCAGTCAAATGATGAAATAATATTGTCAAGATTTTAAAAAAGTGTTCATTTAGCAAATAGGGTGCATTATTAAAATAAAGTAATTAATACAACAATAATAATTGAATTACAAATTATTTATCCGAAATTAATTAACAAAATAATTAGATAATAAGCTGGTATTTTTTTTAAAAAAGGATATTTGTAGTAGAATTTCTAACATTTTTTTTTAATTATACATTAATGTAATAATAATGTATAATGTATAAATATACTTCAGAAATATCCTGCTTTATTTGTATCACCTTTCTTTAGTTATTATTTCACTTTTTAAAATAGCCTTTTTTTATTATCAAAAAGCTTTTTTTTATCTATAAAGAGGGCGTGGTCGAATTCCCTAATTTGCTTGTTTACATTTTTCAATTGAAGATTTATCCAGTTTCTAATTTTCAGGCATACAAAAGTGATATATCAATCGAAAGATAATAAGGCACAAATATATAATATAACTAAATAAAACCAAAAAATGATAATTAGGTCACTTTGTTTTGGTGCGCCCCGTCAGAAGCCCGGCACTGCCTGGCACGGACAAGGAGAGAGGGGAGGTAAAAGGGAGTTATAACAAGCGAAAACAGAGCTCTACAAATACTGACCTGTTCATTTCCTCATTTCACTAAAACAGTTCGGGGATTTAATCAAATCACTTACGTCAGGTAAATGATCTCAAAGGGATGTTATTTTAACATCTTGCGTGTCTTGATCATCTCCCTTAGGGATTTGATGAAAACCCTAATTTCATTTTCCTGCGACACATAGACACCATTAACTTACACCAGGGACGTAGCTACCGCCGTATCAGCCGTGTCAATGATGCAGTGCCCCCAAGCTACAGGGACCCCAACGCGTGTAACTAAGGTCCCACTAACAAGGCTCTCATATGGGAAATGGGGCCCTGAAGGAATTTTGATACAGGGCCCACTCAAAACTAGCTACTCCAATGACGCACACATAAAGGATTTCAGGTTACCCCAAAAGAAGAAATTCAAGATATTAAGGTCCAGAAAGGGTTGAGGCCAAGCAACAGATCCACCACGTTATCAATCCACCATTCAGGATATGTAGCAGGAAGGTGGTAAAGCACCACAATCGGAAAAATATACTGGTGTACCAATGTGCATGAATTACATGTTCTGGTGTGCAGTGACCGGTAGTTCCTGCAGCAACTCCAGGAGGACGTGCTGTTGGAAAACAAAGTATTTTGTGTTATTGGAGTTTGGGCAGCAAGTATAGTCCCTACAGTTGATCCCTCAAGAATTCCTGACCATCATCACGATGGCTACTATTATTACAATTTTCATCGACTGAAGCATGTTAAGCGATCCCATATTCTATGTTGCTACCTACTATCATTCCTTTAATTTGGTAGGGAAACACCCTATATTTTGAAAGACTACTTTAAAATAATTTGCATTTTAAACACTTGAAAAATTAATGCTCATTAAAAATAAATCGTTCAAATTTTTTCCCTATTTGGAGCAAAAAGCTTTTTGATTGTGAAGTGAACATTTTGATATTCTCCGTCGAATGATATATCCTTTCTAATGTATGTGTCTTAAAACATGCATTCAAGAATGTATGTTTCCTAATATACACTG
Organism: Trichonephila inaurata madagascariensis; assembly: GCA_019973955.1. NCBI lineage: Eukaryota > Metazoa > Arthropoda > Arachnida > Araneae > Nephilidae > Trichonephila > Trichonephila inaurata. The sequence continues at coordinate 65,909 of BMAV01000523.1, read as the reverse complement.
CTGGCCACTGTAAATGCAACACCCTGAAGGAAGCATGCAAATAACATGAAATTTACAACATGCATTAGCGGAGGTGAGATATGCAAATGATTATAATTTCAGCTCAGACACACATTACGCGCACCTGTGGCGCCACCTCAAAGCGCTATTTAAGGCTTGGAGAATTCGACGATTTCAAGTTCGGCAATTGTGTTTTTCTTGTGGTTTTTTCAAAAAACGATCAGTTATGTCTCGTAAAAAACAGCGATCAGCTTTTGATCAAGTATTCGAGTTCGACAGAAGAAGGTTAGTGGCCTACCGAGATTGTGGATTATCCTTCAGGGAAATCGGTAGTCGTGTTCGACGAAATCAAATAACTGTAGTGCGGATATGTGACCGTTGGATGCAGGAGGGTACGACGGAGCGACGTAGTTGATCGCATCCACCTCAGTGCACCACTTCACGTGAGGACAGGCAAATTGTGCGCATGGCAGTGACGGATCAATCAGTCACATCACGAACCATAGCACAGCACATTGAGTCTGTAACCCAGCATTCAATGTCTGCGCATACCATTCGACGCCGTTTACAGCAGAGTGGTTTGTCCGCAAGACGTCCATTAATTGGTCTACCCTTGACGCAGAACCACAGACGTCTCCACCGCCAATGGTGCGATGAAAGAAGGATGTGGGCGGCAGAATGGAATGAAGTTGTCTTTACTGACGAGTCACGCATCTCTATGCAACACCACGATGGTCGGATTCAAGTTTGGAGACACCGTGGAGAGAGGATGCTGAACAGCTGCGTTATGCACCTCCACACTGGTTCTGCATCGGGTATTATGGTATGGGGCGGTATTGGATATCACTCTCGCACTCCTCTAGTACGCATTGCCGGTACTTTAAACAGCCAGCGCTACATCTCCGAGGTGTTGGAGCCAGTTTTTCTTCCTTACCTTCAGGGCTTGGCCACAGCCATATTTCAGCAGGATAATGCGCGACCACACGTGGCCCGCATTGTCCAAAGATTCTTCCTCAATCCCCAGATTGAATTGCTTCCCTAGCCGGCTCGCTCTCCCTATCTTTTGCCGATAGAAAACATGTGGTCCATGGTTCCTCAACGATTCACCCAGATTACACCCCCAGCTGCCACACCAGATCAACTTTGGCCACGTGTGGAAGCTGCTTGGTCTGCTGTACCCCAAGAACATATCCAAAGTCTCTTTGAATCAATGCCGAGGCGTGTGGCAGCGGTGATCTCCAACAATGGCGGTTACTCTGGCTACTGATTCTGGCAGAAACCACACTTCACACAGAAGTCTAGATATTTAATCATTTGATACTTGGTCAACATGTTATCTACAAAATAAATTTTGTTGTGTTATCTCTTGTCTTTCTTGGTGTTGCATTTACGGTGGCCAGCAGTGTATATTTCTAATGTATGTTTGAAAAAAAACAGAAATTCTATTCGATACCAATGTTTTCAGGATACTTTTGTTGTTGCTGTTGTTCGTGTAATAATCTGAATATTTTCGATCAGATAAATCAATGAGAATTGTAGGATGATGAGAAAAAACAAATTTATTCTAACCTCTTTTACACCGAACTTTACTGCAATCCATTATAAAAAGTCTTTATCAGGTTAACTTAAATATGCTTTAAATTCATAAAATCTAAAAGATTTGAGATATTTTTAAAGAATAGATTTGTTGAAGTAACTAGGCTATACATTTACAGAAAAAGGATTAGGATTCAAAATTTAAAATCACTTAGAAAGAAAGTGGTTTATCATAGTTTCTCTTTGTCCGCCACACGGGACTATTAAATATGACTCTTGCTTTGAAAACTTAACAACTTTAATGTGGAATAAAAAAGATATATAGACAAATGCCAGCAGCTTCGAGCGGCGATATCCTCTCCTAACTAGAGACAGTACAGGAATTAAAACTTTCCACATATATTGTATTACACAAGCAAGTCGAAACAAACATCTTGTTTCCATCGCGCAAAACGTAGAGTAGATGGGTTGGTAAGAAACATGACAGTAAAACTAAATATATTTTACATAAAATACATATAAAACAGAAATTGTAAATAATAATAATTGAATAGAAATTAAATATATAGCATATAAATGAATATACAAAGAGCATTAATAATAAACATACAGTTCGAATAATAATAAAAATACATTTTGAATAATAATGAAAATACAACTCTTGAATAATAACGAAAATACAATTCGAATAATAGAAAGATGCAATTCCATCAAAACACTCTTATATACAAGTAAATCTAAGACCTAAATTTACTTAAGAATTTTAAATGAACATTATTAAGGTACAGAGACAAATCTAAAAAATTATTTATTGAAGCATTTTTCGCTCAAATTTTTGAAAACCAATGCACTTTATCATCTACAATATATATTATGCCTTGTTCTTAGTTATTATTTCAAAAACAAATATTTTGTGAGTACAGTAAAGTATTATCCACATAAAAAAATCGCTTTCACTTTTTATCTCAATGTAACTAAATGCTTGAAAAACAAATTACTTACTTTTTTACTAAATTAACATTATTTTAAATATTTTAAAATTATGTTTTACGAAATGCAGTGTAAAATTCACATAACTGAAAATTAGTATAAATTTTTTTAGCTCATCCTCAGAAAATTGGACTTACAATTTTACAATTTTGTATAAAACAAACCTTTATTTGTGTAAGACTTCTTAAGTTGTATGCTTATTGATATAGATATATATTTCGGCTTACATTATAACTCGAATATTTCTGCGTTAGTATAAAGTTAACTCCCTCCTTCTCTTGGAAATACGTATATCCTTTATTTTTAATGTTACGAGTGTTTTTCTGAAACCAAGATAATGCTCCTTTGGATCTTTCTAATCTTCTCTTCTAACTATAAATTGATTCTTTTTTTAAAAAAATGAAAAACTGGTTGAATTGGGGTCACATTATAATGCCATAAAATTATTATATAAAATCAGAAATTTAAATTGAGCTACTTAATTTTTTTTTATCACGGGTTAAAATAATTAAATTCCTTTGTGTTCACACATAAATCTGTGTTATATAACTTAATTAAACTCATTTGCTTTTAGCTAGTGTCTTAGTACAATAATTGCATAACAAAATATAAGGTTTCAATACAAACTTAAAATACAATTAACTGAGAGAGATCACGATAGACATTTCTTCTTTCTTGTCATCTTCAGAGAAGATGCAAAGTATATTAGTTTTAATTATAAAGATTTTTCTGCGATTTTGTTCTATTTGTTTAGAATAATTTTATGTAGTTTTATAAAATTTACGACCTTATAAATTGTTGCTTGTTACAATCAATGAACAATATGTGGACGTCTCACTCCATATGTCAACTTTATATATAGAGAGAGACAGAGAGACATGAATTCTTAGTATATCACTACAGCTGAGGCATATAAAAATAGAAATTGTTGTATAAACCACACACAGATATTATAGAATTTATATATATATATATAATAGAAGATAAAATTCCAACGTTTTCAAACAAAATTAAAAAATTATAAAATAAAAATTTATAAAATATCCAAGTGCAACCTCGAACTTAGGACCGATGAGTGGGGTTAAACTAGTTTGATGGCGCCAGCCTTCCCCCTATTGCAAGTTAATCAGAAAATATCCAATTCTCAAAAATTTAAAAATTAAAAATTAAAAAGTTAAAATTAAACCATTAAACATGAAAAACTAAGCTATTCGCCATCGCATTCTGAAAGATATTATATTAAAATATTAAAATTCTAAAACAATTAATTGCATAATATAAATGAACCCTTGAACACCAAAGATGACGCACTCATCTTTAAAATAGTTGTATGGGTAGAAAAAATGTCTAAAATCCGAAAGTTCAAATTAAAAACCAAGTATGTTCGCAAATGAATAGCGTAAATCATTAAAATCTCATCCTATCAATAATTCAATCCACAATTTTTGAACGATTTTTCTCTCATATTTAATTCAACAATTACCACTCTTATATTTTGCTCACAACGCCCACTAATGCCATGTCAATCCAAATGATACATAATCTCACACTAGAGTTTAACTATTTGGTATTACATACAAATCAGATTGCATGCAAAAAAGTTGCTTGATTGGTCATAAATAATTTTAAAGTGTAGTCGTGTAAATATTGGTCTATGTGTGTATTAAAATGTATTCTGTGTGTGGAATGCACATAATCTTTACAGATGGACCACTAACAAGCTGACTTTGTGGACCTAATGTTGTGTGGTGGATTTGTGCATTTATGAGTTTAAAAATATGTTTAAGAAATATTTTTGTGATCTATGTATTTTCTCAAGAAGTTGATGGGATAATCATTCTGTATGCAACAAAATATAAATTTCTGGATGTTCTTGAATATTTATCAATATTGTGTGTAGTTAAATTATTATTTCTCATCAAAAAATTTAAAGAAATATATATAAATTTAAATATATATATATATATATATATATATATATATATTTTTCCGTTTTTAGAATTATATATATATAAATCCTCTTTGCGTGTGTGTGTGACTAAACTCCTCCTAAACGGCTGGACGATTTCGATGACATTTTTTGTGTGGGATCAAGTAAATTCGAGAATGGTTTAGAATCGAAATTCGGTCCGATATCGCAATTAGTTAAAAAGATATTAATTAAAAACATTCAAAATATACAACTCAACATTCACCTGCATTGTTATAACAACGTTATGGTTATAAAAAAGACGTGAGTTGGCGTCGAAAATCGATTTTCAGCCAAACTGGCCAAACCGGGTCTTTATTGTTACAAAAATGCAGACGAATCATGCTTTTTAGCATTTTCAATTAATATCTTTTCAAATAATCTTTATATATAAAAATCTTCTGTGCGTATGTATCTGACTAGAGTCCTCCTAAGCAGCTGGACCGATTTTGATGAAATTTTTTGTGTGGATTCGAGAATGGTTTAGATTCACACAATTCGGTCCAATATCGCAATTAACTAAAAAGATATTAATTAAAACCAGTTTTAATTACCAGTTTTTGACGCCAACTTTGATTTATCTGCATTGTTATGACATTGTTATTGTTACAACAATGATAAAAGATGGCGTCAAAAATCAGTTTTCAGCCAAAATGGAATTTCATGACGTTGCTCTACTGTCTGTATTAATTAACTTTGTTTAAAAAAAATGCTTTTAACACATGTGATTAACTTAAAATATATTATTAAAATCTCAATTTCTACAATGTTTTAAATTTTTCTAATTTAAATTCCTAAAAAAAGAAAAAACTATTTTTCAAGCAGATTGGTACTTTTTTTTGACATTTTCCAACACTGCCAAGTTAATTTCAAACAAAATATTGTAAAACTTCAAAAAAAAATTGTAATTTTTTAATTAAAAAAAATTCTGCTTTCTTTATACATAAAATATTTTTAAAGATGCTTTTTTTCCGTCTTGGGGAGCCGTAAAAATACAACGAAAAAAGTTGGAAAAATCGCCAAATGACAGTAATAGTTAATTATGGGAAAGCTACCTCAAAACACACGAGTTTGAGCGCCTATAGCACATGTGCGGAAAAACAACTTACAGAGAGTACTTAAGCAAATAAAAGATTTTTCTTTCAGATAAAGGTGTTTTCTTTTATAATGATTGTAAATAATGAATTTTCCAGTAATTTTCCAAATCCAATTTATTAGTTTCAATTTTCAGAAAGTATTCATTGTTTCATGTATAAAATAATTAATATATACGATCTTAGTTTTTATAATATAATACATCGTAACTAATAATTTTCTTTGAGAGAAATAATTTACCGAAAAACCTTAAAATAAAGGAAAATGCTGCCCTGTTTTTATTAAATAGTACTATTTCCTTTTAAATCTTTTTTTATACAAGGAATGTAAACAAATTTTTAGGTTAGTTTTTTAGTTAGTTCCCATAGTTCTTTTTTCACAGTTACATATATAAAAATCAAACATCCAGATAAAAGCAGTCGTTTCATAGGTAACGTAGACAATTTTTGATTCATTATTTAAGGAAAATTTATATAAACTAATAATTCTTTTAAGAATTAAAGTTATATTGCGTTTTATTATTTATTACTAAATTATTTATTTAATAATAAATTCGTACATTGTCTGCTTTTTTGAGAACAAAACTGGATTAGCTTTGTAAATTTTTAATCGTAAATAGAAATTTGAAAAAAAAAATCTTATCCCTCGGTGAAAAAAGGCGGTTTTATATTTGAAAACACCCATACAACGATTGGCTGAACGGAGGGAAAAGAAATCTGTCTGAGAAAGAGAAGAAGAGGAAGAAATTTCTGTGAAAAGGGGATTTAAATGACATACATGTAGAAATCACTCACATTGCTCAGTAACACACACACACAGTACTTTTGTACAGAGAAAAAGGGAAAATGTCCATGGGAATAAAATTGTATCCACTGAAAAAAAACCTTGTAACGCCGAGCTAAGTGGCAAAAAAACAGACCCGCCCGACAGAACAGAGATGTGGAAGTAAACTTCGAAAAAGAGAGAGTATTTTAATGACATTAATATAGAAATCACAGAAGTGCTGATAATAAAAGGGAAGGGGAATCTTCCAAGGCATAAAGCTGTACACTTGAAGATGCCCATGCAACGCCGGGCCATCCCCCCAGCTAATATATATATATATATATATACACACAATCGAAACTTCGTATAACGAGCCTCTATATTGCGAACTTTTCTATATAGCGAATTTTTTCCTAGAACCAAGAACATTTCACGATTTTCTTCGCAAAATAACCTCCCAACAACGAAGTGCATTTTCTATATAACGAACTTTTTCTCTTATGATTCAATTTTTTTTCTCCCTATTTTTGAAGTATTTCTGGACATTTCGAGTTATTCTCTCTGTTAGCACATTTATGGAGGTCATAAATCTTGAACTGGTTTTATTAGGTGCCTAAGTCACCGAGACAATAGAATTCTAGGCATTTCATCCAAAAAGTTCAACTTTAAATCCCCATTGTCCAGTTCACTGGAAACATCTTCGATATTTCCGTTCATCTTCAGTGGAGTTGTCTCATATCCTTGAACTAGTCTCCGTTCATTTGCAGTATTGATCAATCGTACAGGTAACTTCGTTTCTTGTTGCTCAAAAATATTAAAACGTAAGTGATTGAGTATCAAATAAAAAATTTATTCTTCAGGAAATGGATAAAGGTGCCAAGAGAAAACTTTGCTTTCAATTTTTCTTCCTTCTATTTTGATAAGTAAGATATATAAAATAAATCGATATTAACTTACAAAAAGGTGTGAATAATTATTTTTTTAATATATAGTGTTAATGAATTTTCAATTTGTTTTTATATGGTTTATAAAAAAAATTGTAAGATGAACCTCTATAAAAGGAATTTTCTATATAACAACGAACTTTTTTTCGGGATTTAGCGACTTCGTTATACAGAGGTCCAACGGTATATATATATATATATATATAAAATAAATTTGTATAATATTTCAAAAACCAGAAATAATAGATAATGAACATAACAAGAAATAACGTAATAAGAATATAAAAGCAAAACAGGAAGATCGAAAAAATACTAAAAAGGAACTATAAAAAAGAACCTAGCGAGTCAGAATGCAATTTCGGACTTAGGACCGAATAAGTGGGTTAGACTAGTTTTAAGGCGCCAACCTTCCCCCTTTGCAACTCGGTAGGAAAACCAAATAAAATAAACAAAAATTTAAAGTATATAAAAAAAATTCAAAGTATATAAAAAATAAACCAAAATTCAAAGTATACAAAAACTCACAGAGAGTATGATAAAACCACTGATTAATATTCTGAAACAAATTCTCCCCAATTTCTTAAAGCATAAAAAAAAAAATTATTAAACGAAATCTTCCTACTTACAGATCCCTTTCCAAGAGAATCAAGAGTCTTGGGTATCTTTGAACATATCTTTTGAACTACCTTTTACACTAACTAGCATAGATAGATATCGAGATAGATGACAATCAATTTTGGTAGGCTTTGAATTGGTTGATTGTCAAAAATGTAAATTTGCTAGGTTCTAATTTGGTTGGTTGTCAAAAATGTGTAAGATGTTTAAGATGTGTGTGGAAAAGATGTAAACTGTGATATGAGTGTTATGATATAATCTTCACAGCAAGACCACTAACATGCTGACTTTGAAATCCTATTGTTGTGTGGTGGATTTGGAATCAGAAGTAGCAAGACGACTAATATATTTGTGATGAATATAAGTTCTTAAGAAGTTAAAAGGGTATTCATGATCTAAACAACATTTAAAATTTTTTTTGATATTATTAAATTTATCGATTTTGTGGGTAGTTAAGTTATCATTTCTAAATAAAAAATTCAAAATAACATTTCTGTAAATTGATAAATGCAAGTTACTGTTCCATACAGGAATTTTAATTATATGGAACTTAAAAGAATCTCTTTTGTCAAAAATGTTACTGACTACATTATTGTTAATTAGATGCAAATCTAAATCCAAGAATTCTACCATATTAGAGTTAAAGTTAGTTTTAAGGAGGTTGAGATAGTCAGGGTAGAATGTAATATTTGGTTTATATTCATTATTTTTACCAAAAATTATTAAATCATCTATATAACAATAAATCAAGTAAGAATCATTAACAATATGGTCAATTTCAAAAAAATGTAAATACAGGTTCGCTAAACAATTACTAGCTGGACCACCCTGAGGTAATCCTTTGATCTATTTATAAAGATTCTGATTAAATGCAATGAAATTCTCTTTTAATACGAGGTTAACAAGAATATCGAATTTCTCTTTTTTCATTGAAGTATATAGCTCATATTTATCATAAATTAACTGTAGAACCCGAATCATATCATCAATATCAATAGAATTAAAAAAGTCCTCGAAATCAAAGCCATGCATGGAAAAAATTAACACATCTTTAGTAACTCTGGCAATTTCTAAGCTATTTTTAATTATTGCCGTGTTTTGTAAATTATCAATTAAGACTGTAAGATCTTACCAGACCTCGTGATATATGTATTGTACCCATTAGTGATACTACGAAATTTTATAAGGCTTTTATGAAATTTTGGTGTAAATATATATATATATATATATATTAATATATATATATATATATATATATAT
>BMAV01000523.1:40111-55231 GCA_019973955.1 Trichonephila inaurata madagascariensis | reverse complement strand
ATGGCTACTTTGAAGACAAAATATAGATCTGAGCTAAATATCAAAAAATAACTCTGAGTGTCAATTTCTAATTTTTAGCCTTCCTTTGAAAAACTTTGCTCTGCAAGACAAGCCCATGGAAGTCACTGATAATTATTAAACTTGTTCTTATACTGGCTGAATACTCATATTATAAACGGTTTTGAATGAACTGTAATTTTAAGCCTAGCAGAATTAGCATTTAGAATAAATGTTAAGTAATAAAAAAAAGAATATAAAATTCCAATGAATAAGAATTGTATTATTTTTTCAATATTTAAAGCGAGAAAGCCCGGGAACAGGTGTGCACTCGATACTAACGTTAATGGTCACGGGGAGTGATGCATTCCAATTCTTTTTTTTAAAACTATTTTCAATATACAAGATAAAAATCACAATTTCAGTGAATAATTTAACTAAGAGAAAATATACTTATCTATTTCAAGGATTTTTCTATTTGTCTTTCATAATTTGAGAAAATATCCAATAAAACTTAACTAAATTGTTCCAAATGTGCGCGACCTTAATAAAGGACACAAATCACAGACACTTTTTGCTAAAATTACAGGTAAGTTATTTGCAAGCAAAACTGTCACATTTTGTTCACGTTATTGTAATTTTAATGTCCTTTGATGATCGACAAATATCCTGTTGGACTTTTTCTTGCTTGTGTCTTTTTGACAGGGTGAAGTGCATTTTGCGGTACACTTATGGCATCATATTTTCTTGATAAAGTTCTTAATGAAGCTATTGAAAATTTTCCTTTCGTTTCATGTTTATTGCTTTTCTCAAATTTACTTTCGCTAACATGATTAATATGCATTATTTCAGCAAATGTTTCCCTTGTTTGATCAGCTTCAATTTCCTTTCAGAGAGATCACAGATGCCCAATTCTTTTTTTATATTCTGCTCATTTACATTTATAAACCATAATCAGTCGTACAACATTACAATTAAAACCACTAAGTTATTCATAGGGGGAAATGCAGCATGTTCAAGAAAATCTTTTTGAAAAATAGTGGCCGTGCCGGGAACTCGGTCTAAACAAGTACCTTAAGATTCTAAAAAAAAACGTTTGCCACTCCTAAAAAAGGAGATATGTTATCAATTCATTTTAGCTCCCATTAAGACTGTCATATTGGAGGATTCTCTGTCAAGGTCATTGGTAACAAATAAACAGTTTTCCCAGAATTAACGATTTTTGTATTATATGTTTCAGTATACTCATAAAAATAAATCTTGGCCAACTAATCCTTCAAAATTCTCAATATGCTTATCCATGTATCATAAAACATTCACATTGTGAAAAAAAAGCGCAACAGAATTATATAATTTACAACTTCCCTAAAAAAAAGGATGCAGGTAACCATATCAGTAAGTTCGAAAGCCAGCAAAAGTAATATTTTAGGTTAAAAGAAACGTAATAAAAAAATCTCTCATCGTAGGATTACAGCAAAGCAAACAAAATATTTTTTTTTATTTAGTTATAGGATCAATGAGCGTTCAAAGTGGAATCTTTTATTTTTGATGACCTTTTTTCACCAGAGGATATATATAAATCATATCAATGTAAATCTGTATCTTTTTTATTATATCAGAAAGTATTTTGTTTGTTTTTTTCATTCCAGTAAATTATTTTTTTTAACCTTTTATTTTCGATATGCTCGCGCCCCCCTTGAAGGGTTATCGCGCCCCCCCAGGGGGCGCGCCCCACAGTTTGAGAAACACTGATATACAGACTTGATGTACATACAATACGATTTGATGTTTTGCACCCGCGTTTCTTTTGTTGAATAGAGGTTTTCTACTGATGGGTTTTATAGAAACTGGCAAAAACAAAGGTAAATTACTGGAGTGTATTGATAAAAATTACTTTTTTTGAACTATTAGACCTACAGACTTGATCATTGGCAAACACATTAATTCTGATGAGTAGAGGTCCGTTAAGAATGGATTTCGTCAAAATAGACTTCCAAGGGGCAATGCGAGGCTTCATCTATAATTTTACCTCTGTTTTATAAATTAAGGCAGTGCTTCTCAAACTTTGAATACTTGCGACCCAATTTTCAGTCATATTTTTCTTCGCGTCCCACTCCCTTCCCCATCCAAACAATAACAATGTATTGAATTTAATAATAATGTACTTTGATGTAAATCTACCATTACCAATTTAATTAACCGTACAAACCATACAAATTATCAAGATGAGCATTAAATTTTGTATATAATTTTTTATATGACAAGCCTATTGGGTCGCTGGTAATTGCTAAACTTGTTCTTAACTTGGTATTGTTAAATTAACTATCAAATACAGTGTGCAGTACTGATACATTTAGAAATATATTATATCAGAGTAAATTCGTATTTTATTTATTTGTTATCTCAGAACGTATTTTGCTTTGATTTCTTTCAGTAAATTAATAATATTTTTAAATAAAGTTTTATTTTCCACTTTTCGATATGCTCGCGCCCCCCTTGTTGGGTTATCACGCCCTCCTTGGGGGGCGCGCCCCACAGTTTGAGAAACGCTGAATTAAGGTCCTATCTTTTTTTAAAAAAAAATAAATGTCGAGAGCTATAAGAATGATTTTCAATACAATCGAAAACTTGACGCTAAGATTTAAATATCAGTAACATTATATATATATATATATATATATATATTCGGACCCCGATTTAATGAATAATAAACCCCGAATTAACGAACTATTTCAGCAGCTGAATTTTATTTTATTTTCTTGTGTTAGAAAAAAAAATGGGATTTTTTCTTCAAGTGACATTTATTTATTTATTTATTTTTTGTCCGTAACAGAACAAAAAAGTTTTTTCTTTCAAGGAACAAACTATGGCAGCCAATGGTGCAGAGCGTTATTAGACTTGATAAGTTCAGATCAGTTATGAGTGTAACATATCGTGTGAGTTTTGTGACTAGGACAGGGAACTCCTTTCTTATTTCATCCCACTCCAGAACATAGGGAAATATTTTTTAATACTAGGAATTATGTTGTTTTTGATTACGGACCCCCTAGCTGTGAACTGAAATCCAGGAAACTGTTGGTTTGTTGGGGAAATGAATAGAGATTCTGATGCAGGAATTGATAGTGAAACTCTTACCAAAACTGTTACATTTTCTACCGCTTTACATTGCTTAGAAACTGGAAACACAGACCTTATGCAGCAAGATGTCGTATTTTCTTCTCTGCATAAAGTCAAAAAAAGAACTCTTTCTAGTCTGAAATCAAAAATATTGTTCAACATCCATCAGTCAGTAAAGTAAAATTTAGAATTACCTGGCGCATAATAATTCACTAATAGTATTTTTATTAGTTGACTAAAAAGTGTAAAATTTCGTACTATGGATATTTTTTGTGTAATTGCTTATTACAGAATTTGAAAGCAATAAATGCAAAAAAATTAATTTTGTTTGGATCCCGATACAATGAATAACCCCGATTCCGCGAGCAAAATGTCTAGTCCCGTTGGATCCATTAAATTGGGGTCCGACTGCATATATATACATTCGAACCACTATATTGCAAATTTTTCTATACAGTGAGCTTTTTCCTGTAACCTTGAACATTTCACGATTTTCTTTGTAAAATAACCACTCTATAGTGAAGTGCATTTTCTATACAACGAACTCTTTTTTGTGATTCAATTTTTGTTCTCCCTTTTTTTAAAAGTATTTCTGAAAAAATTTCAATTTATTCTCTCTTTAATACATTTTATGGTGGTCTTAAATCTTGAACTGGTTTTATTAGATCCTAGCTTGCCTAGAGCAATAGGGTTCTGTAAGTTTCACCCCCATTGTACAGTTCACTAGAAACATCTTCGATATCCTCTTTCACCCTCAGTGGAGTTGTCCCGCGTCCCCTTGTTCTAATTATAAAATATTGTATGCTTAATATTATTTGTATGCTTTAAATTAGAAAATGTCCTTAAAATTCATTAATTTTAGTATAAAATTATTTTCTTAATATTGAAAATACAGTGAATTCTTCGACATTCTTTTTTCTTGTTTTCTTTTCAGTTTTCTTTTCTTCCTTTTTTGATGGGTAAGATAATATAAAATAAATATATATTAATTTTAAAAAAAGGAGTGAATAATTACTTTTTTAAATATATAGTGCTTATGAATTTAAAATTTGTTTTATGTGTTTTATAAAGTATATTAAAAGATGAATCTCTCTATATAACGGATTTTTTTTTCCATATAACGAACTTTTTTCCGTGACTTAGCGACTTCGTTATATACAGGTTTGACTGTATATATATATTAATTAGTATATAGTATTACGACATTATGAAATACCCACAGAAGGTGGCGGGTAACGGCCAGTTTATCGATAAAGTATTGAACTTATACTACGTTGCTATCCTTAGCAATATTGTATGTGTCAAAAAAGAGGCAATCAGCTGTCTTTCACTGCTCCACTAGCAATCAAAATTCCTTGTATGTGCAACATCACAAAGCGAAAGACAGCTGGGGTAGATGTAATCAAGCTTTATGTGACGGGAAAAAGATATTTGGAAAAATCACCAGACCGTCTTATGTATTTCTGTCGATAAAGTGGTAAATCTCATTTATTTATTTCTCTGGGAAAAAGCTGATAAATAAATGCCAGCATGGCATTGCACAGAAAATACTAAAAGTACCTTCAATGAATTTCTGACTATTTCACTAAAAGATAGAAACTGGTATATCAAAAAAACTTTGTTTTAAGATGCACACTTGCTTAAGAGGGAAAGATTGTTTTGTTTAATACAGGATATTATAAATTAATTATTTCGGATTACTAAATAATCTGATGACTTTAGATAAGTATATGGAAATTGAAATCAAAACCTGAATCGCGTGATCTTATCCAGAACAAGTAACTTTAAAAAAAGAAAATAAAGTCAATTCCTACTTAGGTAAACAAAGAGATAAATTTTACTTTCGTTACTTTTCATTAAATAGTTATAATTAATATAATTACTTTGATACATATGACCGAATCTCAATATTAAGTGGTAAAATAAAAAGCGAATTTCCTTGCAATTTTCCATTTTTATTTCTATATAGGGCTTTGTAATATTATTTTTGTTTGTTACTATTTATTCGCTTTCTATTTTGTTTTGCGTTTCTAACTTATGAAGCTGACGTTGATCTATAATTTCTCGATTTATCCATCTCTTGTATTGCTTGAAAAACAAATTGAGATTTGCATATCTGGTAGTTGGATAATCAATGTATACTGTCACCATCTGTTGCTTTCATTTAAAACAAATTTAATTTTTTCTTCCATATAAAAATAAAATTACTTAATTAATTTTTGAAAAAACTGCATTAACATCAAGTGTCATCCACTACAAGTTTTAAAAAATTTATTTGAACTTGAGTGGATGAATAAAAATTATTTTGTTAACGATTGTGAAATTTTGAACAAAATTTATAAATAAATATGTATAGGGAGAGTGTGAGCTAATAGTAGGAATTGAAAAAAGAAAGGAGCTTAGTGAAAATAATCAAAATTACTTAAGAATGAAACTAAATAGGTTATGAACTTAAAATAGATCAGGTATAATAAAGTAACCAGTATAGAAAGTTTTCCATGTTGTTTTGAAATCTTTTAATGTGCTTTTTAATTGATTTGTTTTGATTTAAATTTACATCACACAGAATTACTGGCGATGGACCTTGTAATTTTCACCCACGGTCAAATAATTTGTACGGCATTTTAATGTGTTTTCTGTGAAGATATGTATCTATATTATAGTTACGATCAACTTCACTACAATGTTTATTTAACGAAATTTTGAGAAAATGCTTTGTTTAGTTCTGCCATTGATACAGTATCTACAATCTAGTCTCTATGCATATATTTATACATTTTATTGTTCTTTTTGTAAAAAAATAACATTAGTTTTTTTTTTAATGAGTTTTAGCATAAAGTGGATTTTTAAAAGCTTTTTGGAGTGTATTAAATCTTTTAGCTCAGAATATAGATAAATATGTTAGTTGTGTACTTCAAAACTATACATTGCTTAGATTTTAGAAAATTTACCGTAATTATAATTTTTTTCTAAAATTTCTCTAAAATTTGCAAAATTTTCAAGTTTAATTTTAATTTTTTAACAATTTTATTTGAATTAAACTTCATCCTCCATTTTAACTAAAAGAGTGTATTTATAATTGATTATTTATACATTTATCTAAAAGTGTTTCGAAATAGTCACATTCCATAAATTATTGAAATATTAATGGATATATCATTATATATTCTCGTTACATTTCTTCATAGATTCTCGTTTAAAACATATCACACATATCCTCCAGCAACTATTTTTTTTAAAAAAATTACACAGAAATTTACATTATTTCTTACTTATAATACAGCTTTTTCTTTCTCTCACAGATAAGTGTACGTAATATTTTAATACAATAAATCGTCGCATTCTGTCTTGTTTTTCTTTCTCAGAAGGTTACTTCCCCTCTGGTATAGCATCTTCAAACAATCTGGTTATTCCATTAGTAAGATTGAAGCAAACACCACGAAAGCAAATGCTAGAATGCAAATGAAGACGATTGCTATTAAATATGAATATTCATTCAGTGCCAATAAATTTGGAATTGGCTACAATGTATAGTAGTTTCTTTTCAATGAACAAGTTGTCTTAAAGATATAAGAACATATCATAACTTAAGAGAATTGATAACTACTTTATTAAATAAATCATATACATATTTAATATATTAACCCTTTAAAGCTACACACAGTACCCTATTTTCAAAAAGAATTTTTGATTATAGTAACAGTAACAACAATTTTTTTTATTACTATATATTACACAAAAAGACACATTTTCTAAATAAGCGCATTTTTCGTCTATAAATTAATTCAGAAAAATATTAGTAATCTACTTTTCAGAATAATTTGACACATGGTAGATAAAGAACAGATGTACATGTATAAGTTTATTTATGTATGTTATTTATTTTCTATATTATTTTTATATATATTATATTAAAGTAATTGGCTTAGTGTCAATTACCGTGAGGAAATCCTGTTCAATGGATTACAGTAGATTTAAAAAAAAGCATCAAATGTTTTCCTTCAGTTTTGTAAATGCAACATGAAAGTGAAGAAGTTTGAAGTTTATAAGAAAAACCTCTTCATGTTTCGGAACCGCCTTAAGAAATATAATATTTCTCTGAAAAGTGAATCAACAAAAAATTGAAATTGACAGAAATTGACTTTTTTAGATGCCTTTGTGCCTTCTAGAAATGTTTTATTCTATTGCTTTTATTATTTCATTTCCATACCTTTGTGCTCTTCTCAGAAAAAAATTTTCAAAATTATTTTTGGAATAGCTGTACATGATAATTATTTCTCCAATAAACATTTTTTTCAAAATGTAAAATGAGTATATAACTTAATTTATAATTCTTGTAGGTTTTAGAAAGTATTTTGTTGGTTTTTATATTAAAAATTATACTAAAACAAACTTCCATTTTTGATACAAGATTATTCAAAGGATATGTTTCATTGGTCTAATTTAGGCAATAAAATAGTTATTAAAAAATTTAATTAATCACAGCATTTAGTACAATTTTTACGTGTTCAATATTATCTATTTCTTCAAAAAAAGTCAGCGTCTGTTTTTCATGTTTTATGTGGATACTAGCTGCATGGTCGGGCGTTGCACGGGCTTCTACAAGTGTATAATTTTTTGCCAATGGAAATTTCCCCTTTCGCTGTCGTTTTCATCAATTCCTGGTGTGTGTGTCATTTCTACATTAATGTCATTAAAATGCCCTTTTTCGAAATTTCTAGCACCTCTTTGTCCCGTCAGATGGGCCTGCTTTCTCTCCGCTTAGCACGGCGTTGCACTCACTTTTCCCGTGGGTATAACTATATCCCCATGGGAATTTTCCCTTTCCTTCTGGACGCCAGCACTTCTGTTTGTGTGCGTATGTTATTATTATGTATTGTTAATATTTATGTCATTAAAGTTTATTTTTGTCTCACATCCGGTATAGTGGTTAGCCACTCTGATTGCTGTGCCGTTGGGTCTGGGTTCAAATCCCGGAGAAGACATGGATGTGTTTAAATGTATGGTACATTCACTGCATGGGGGTGCTTTAAATAATTTTTCAGCCGCATGTCCTCTCGTGAAGTTGGTAGAAGTGGAAGAGAGTTGGGAGGCCTCTATCCACCCCTAAGGTATTCTCCCTCAAAATTGGGGTGAAACCGTTCTAAATCCTTCTGTCACCTGTATGGTGCTTATAGCTACGGATAACGACAGACGTCACTTAGCCCTTTGCCATTATGAATTTCGTGGACTGTGATCTGGCCTTTGCCGATCAGGTGGCATTAGTAACAACAACAAGTTCATTTTTCAAATGATTATCCACTTCTTTTCTGAGTCAGACAGGTTTCTTTTCTCTCCGTTTACAGGCGTTGCAAGGGCTTTTTCGAATATTAAACTCTTTTTTTACATGAATAAATTTTTTTTTTCAAATTTCTATTTTTGATTAATAATTTAAAAAGCTTATCTTTAGTTTTGTTCACAAGGAAACAGATAATGTACTAATTTATTTTTAAATAATAAATTATGAGTAATGAATAATGTAAATCAATATTGCTTTAGCTTTTTTTTAAGTATTATTTTCTATCCATTTTCGTTAAATAATAAATCAAAAAATTCTTACAGTTAGCTGTTGAAAGGAGTAGGGTGAGGTGGGGGAGGGGGAGTGTGGGGGGAAGTGGGGGTAAAATCAAGCTTTTTTTTAGATAAGGCCCTTAAATCAAACTATTAAATTAATTTTTATGAAACTTTTCATGCATTTTATATATATTGGATTCATATTGATTAAACATGATGCATAGCCAATCATTTTTGTTGGATTGTTTTCTCACAGTGATACATTTGAAAGATCATGTTTTGATCCCCCAGTTTACCCCATGGTGAGGAAAAGTAGGGGTAGTTTTAAAATTGTCGTATATTTAAATAAAAATATGTAGATATTCTTTCTGAAATATAATACAATGAACTAAATGGATCTCGATTATATTTAATGGTACAAAAGAGCAAAAATACATATTATTTAATTAAAGAAATAATCTCCACGGTTATCAAAATTAGGTTCACTTAGTATGCGGCATATATCACTGAACTCTACGCAATCATCATCATCAATAGCAGGAAAAGTGTAATAGAACCGGTCAGATATTTTATGTGATAGAATTCATACATTTCTATCACTTATCCAATGAATTTAGATGATTGACTTCTTAACCGGTACTCAATCTCTACCCATGATGCTTGCTTTACTTGCTCAGGTATTTTTCTTACTGAGTTCCTCTTTCCATCGCTTTTCAAATCCTCTTATCCATTCAAAGCCAGGTTTCCTATTCGGGAAAAGAAGCTAAGCTGCCTTATTTGTTATCTAGTAAGTTTCAACAAGGTTTATAACATCTCTTCTATCAAAGGGAAATCCACTATGTCCTAAAAATTGTAAAGCTACCACAATACACATTTCTTCTTCATTCGTTAGATAGGAGGATGCACTTGGTCCTTGGTGAGAGGAGCTTTTAACTACCTGACTTCTATTAGTTTCTTCAGGAATACTAAATTTTTTTCATGTAGTATAAATTGTAGATCCATTTTTTACCTCCAAAACAGCTTTCTTCAGATCATCTTTAGTGTACCTTGGGCCACTGGTTTTCTTAATATAATTTCTTTTGGCATATTTGAATTATAAAGGACAATGTAGAAATTAATATTAATAGTAATTTAAAGTGTTGTTAGTATCTACTTTTAACATATTCAGTTTTTCCTCAAACATTCCTCTCTTCCTAAACTAATTTAGGAAGTAAAAACTTTAAAAAAAATGTTTTTCGGTATTAAAGTTACTACCTAGTGAATAAATATTAAGTAAACTATTTTAGTCATTTTATTATAAAATATAGAGCATTAGACATTTGTTAAAGTTAACATAGAGGTAAAAAATATTCCTATCATATAACACATAGCTAAATCTAACCATACCCCCAAATTACCCCAGCTAAAAAAACTACTCATGATAAATAGAATTATGAAATTTATTCTTACCTTTTTATATAGATCTGTTCTTTAGATAATGCTCTACAAGTCTGAACTAAAATTAATAGTTTTTGCCAATTAATATAGATTTTAGAAGAAAGTTCATCAGCAGCCTAAACTAATATGCCATTTGCAATCAGCTTTTCAAGAAAATTAATAAACATCAAACTTGTTGCCAACTTCAGAAATTAAAAAGAAAATATTTACTACAACCTCAATATATGTCTCTAAAAAAGAAATAACAAAATATATTTATTTAAAAAGAGAGAAAATAGGTGTTTTCAATATACTCCCCCCCCCCTTACCCCATGGGCCCACTTTCCCCCACCTGACCCTACTTATTTCTGGATTTTTGATTTTTTTTAATTCGTGCTGCTGTTGTTGTTCTCGTGCCCATGGATTTGGCAAAAAAAAAATAGTATAAGAACACTAGATTACACCAAAGGTTGCAATAACTATGGATGCCATCTCTAGAGTGTGCTGGTTATAGAGGTTTTCCTGCAGATGGTCTATGAGTGGAATTACACCGAACTTTTGTGCTTTTGGGTGAAAGCTGGGCAGTGAGCGAGTAAATCTGCTTAAAGAACTGGTTTCTTGGCAAAATAATGTTCTTGATTTGATATTTATTATTAGTATCACACTTTCGTCGTTACATTGGGGCTAATTGTTAAAAGGCCTTTACAATTTTGTGTATCGGTCAAGTAGTGAGAATGACATTTGTATTGCAACCCCACTATCCAAACTTCCATACTTTGTCAACGCGAGGAATTTTGAACTTCGATATATTTAACGTATATTAGCCCTTTACATAGCTGATTTTCAGTGGTACTATTACTCAATTTCATGACTCGATAACGCTAATCACGATTACTTGACCACGACAACTTGCATATGAGTGTGTGGTTACTATGCTCACATAAAACTCTAAAATTACCTCTCTAAGCAGTCGTAAGTAAATATCCCGTATTAGAATAAAGGCTGATGTGTCCAAGCATATGTCAAAAGAATTAAGTCATGTCCATAAATAGCGTCATTTTCGTGTGTACAAATAAGTGTATCACAATAGGTATAAAAATTGCAGCTTCATGTGCTTAAAAACGGTATCTTCATGTGCAGTTATGTGTGAAGAACTCCAATGTCATATGCATAAGAAACTGTACCTTTACATGTACAACGAGTTGTATGTTTCAGTTTTTAGATAACGGGAAATCGCAAGCTTCAGCCTAAAGGAGTTTAGATAAAATCTTACGTTTTAATACTCATTCATACCATGGTAGTATGTAGTAAATGACGAATACATGAAGTGGATGTAGGAATAAGTCGAAACAACGTATAGAAATTAAATGTTATTCTTCATGAAGTTTCTGGAAGCATGAAAAGTCTTTTTGGAATGTACACAAGACAATATTGCTTGTTTCACACATCGATCAAATCATGTGGGATTTTTCTACTCCCCTTAACCTTTAAGGTTTGCATTTTACTACAGAAGACTTAACATTTGGAAAACACTTTTCATCGGTTATGAGAAAAGTGTGTCACGAGTATATGTGTTTAAACTAATATTAAAGTGTTAGTTATAACTTAATCATTTTAAACTATAACTTAATCATTTTATACTAGTTTTTTATATTTATTGTTTTTATTTCATTAAGCCGTTTTGGCTAATGCCACTTGACTAACAGTGTCAGACAGAAGCCCAGGAAATTCATCGCGGCAAAGAAATATTTATACGCCAGTCATTAGCCGTATCTTTGAACAACATACAGGTGAGAGTACGGTTTTGGCTCGGTTCCACCCCCATTTTGAGAGAGAACACCCAAGGGGTAGTCAGGAGCCTCCCACTTCTCTTCCCTTTTCACCAACCTCACGAGAGGACTTGCGGCTTGACGGCTAGTCCTACTACTATCATCCCTGCCTTCTCTGAGATTGAAACCTAGGCCCTACAGCAGAGCAGTCAGCATCACTAACCGCTAAACCGGATGAATGGCATTTTATTAAGTAGTTATCAAACATATAAATTATTACCGTATTTACTCTAATTTAAAATACCACACACATCGATTCTGAGCCAAAACCGCAATTCACTACACGTTTTTGAAAAAAAAAAGTAAAAAAAAATGTGCAAAATGTTCAACAACATTCAATACTTAAGAAATAAAAAAAAATTGATTGAGAAATAATAAGAAGTTAATAATTAATTTACTTTACCAGTATTAAAAACTTTCAATTACATACATGAACCTATAATTACTCTAACCATCAGTATCATGTTTTGAAAATGATTTGTCATTCCCATGGTGACAGCGTAATTGATGCCAGCTTTGCTTTGTTATGACTTCAAACAGCTCTGGATTGAACTATTTATTAAAGAATGGAAAACAGCAAAGAATATTCCCGTACAATTTAACTGCAAAAGGGTCCACAGATACAGAGTCTCTTTTGCGGTAATGTCTTTATACCACTAGCATAAACATATTATAGTAATACTCTCGGGAGCTGTCCAGTACATTCAATATGCCAAAGGTCCACAGATCACCAGAGAAAGTCTTGTGCGAGCTCGCTGGCTCAAAACTCCTGGGTACTAAATCCACCTTCGTTTTCGTTAATTCGCGGACTCCCAGGTGTCGCTGACTGAGAGGCCTCTTCGGATTCTCTCAAGTAAAAGTCCTCGTAAACTCTCTCGCTCTCCCTTTTCAACCCACAAGTTTTCCATGGTCACTCACTACTTTTTCCTTTGATCTCTTGTCTGTCGACCCCTTAGAGCGCGGGGTCTGTCTGGGCGTATAGGGAGAACTGTCTAGTCCAGACACGCTGTTGTCACAGATCATTGAGAAACCGAAACGCCCATTTGACCACCCATTGACGCAACTTTTTCCCATCAATGAGGGAAACGAACGGATCTTGCCCACCTTTGTAGGCGTACCTTCTTAGCAATTAGAGAAAAGGGACTGGGTACGTTGCAGCTTGTTTTCCACACGGAATTGTCTTCCGTGTCATTCAGTGCATTTGCTGTGTAACATTTTTTTTAAAAGAATGCATTAGAGAAGAATGTAAAATAAATATTAAAGACTGTTGAACATTTACAAGCAAAAATCATATCTTTTTGTTTACGCAATCGACGTATATTTGCTTCCCTCAAGCCAAATTTGTAGTGGCCGTTGCTGTTTCCATTTTTTTTTTTCTGCGTATAAAATTTCCATTCTTTTCATACTTGAGTCATGTTGATGTTATTAGCGATATCATTTATGGTTAGGTTATTAAAAAAAAGAGTAAACGATATTTTTTTTTCTAAGTACGAGTACACAACGATGTATAGACTGAATACTGGAGATAAATGGGCTAAGTCATCGATGCAAGGGGTTAGAAAAGACGGTTACATTTTTTCTTTTGAAAGGGGTGGAAACTCAACTTCCCTCATCCAACAAATGTTTTGCCTTCGATTCTAAGCCGCACGCGATTTTCATTAGCATTAACTGTGGAAAAATAGTGCGGCTTATATTCGAGTAAATACGGTATTTTTTTTTTTTTTTAATATATTCAATTCGTGAAATGAGAAACGTTAAGAGTTATGTGATATTATACTTATTAAGGCACGTAAACACATATAAATCATTTTTAACTCAATAAATTGCTATAGAATATTGTCAATCATAAACATTACTCTGCACTGAATTTAAAGTAAAAAAAAATCTCTCACTTTTATTTTTACAAGGCATAGAAATATATAGCATTCGATTTCCATTCTAATTAAAGGCTTTCATGGGGATAGCTTGAATTTCAGAGTTTTGCACTAAATTGAACAATTTCAGTTATCCAACAACTTCAATTTCACCCTAATGTTGTTCCGATAAAACTAGATATGTCAGTATCCGTCTTATTGGATGAACGTAATCATGGGAGACGCGGCAACTTTCCAACTTCATTCATCTTCTTAACGGTTCTGTCAAACAGTCTTTTTGGATGACCTCTTTATCTTCGCCATTACGCGACAAGATAAAGAGGCAAAAGAACAATTTTTGATGATATATATTCTGTTTTACAGGGTATTTTATGGATCACTTTATGAAAAAGAAGTGCTTTTGACATAATAGCGAACGAAAAATCAAATTTTAATTTGATGTAATTGTTTTTAATAGGGGGAATATTTTTCATTTTCCGAAGATCAAAACAAGTAGAAATTTAAAAAAGTATAAATTATTTAGTAGGGTTATGAGTTCTAATTTTTTTTATATATCTTTTATTTATTATACATTTTCAAAAAAAAAATATTTAAATTGATGATGGCCATTTTCTGTATAAGAAACAATTATTTGAAGGAAACTTTATTTTTTCTTCTAGTACAACATTTGCCATGAAATTCATCACACAGAAAAAAAATAACGGAACAGTGCGGAACATTTAATTAGTGTTTAATTCCACAACAACGCGTGGAAATTTATTATAATTTGTACTGATTAGGGTGCATTTTTTTCCATAAAAAGTTCTGTAACACACCAGTTCACTAAGATGTTTAAGAAATATACGCTTTCTTTTTCCATCCAATTTTCTAGTGTTTCCGCTTTTATGCGTAATTTGCTATTCATTTCCATAAGAAAAAAAAAATTGTTTCAGTGTTTCTCAGTTAATGATTTTTTAGATGAATCACCCCTCAAACTCTGCACTATTGTTTGAGAGGGATCCTGTATTATAAAATAAATAAAAATAAATAAATAAACTATCAATATTGCAAATTTCAGCACATAAAATGAAAGTTTTAAATCTAGTAACATTTTGTTTCGAAATTATCTTATTATTAATTTAAAATAATATAATAATTGGCAGTTTTTGGAGTGTATATGTCGCAGGGAAATGACGAAATTAGGAATTTGATCAAATTTGTAAGGGGATCACAGAGAGATGTAAAAATAACGTCTCTTCAAGTTCATTTCTCTGATGAAAGTAAGTGATTTTATCAAATCCCTGAACTGTTTCAGTGAAATGATGAAATGAACTAGTCAGGATTTTCATTGGTGA
>BMAV01000523.1:17263-30589 GCA_019973955.1 Trichonephila inaurata madagascariensis | reverse complement strand
TCCTGAGACTGGTCTTCGTGTAAATGACATCTCTCGGATCCACTGGTCCCAACACCTCCTCACAAAACAATCAGAGCGGCCTAATTGACGAACTACTCGCCTAGCTGACACCCAGCTTCTATTATGCCTCTATGATTCTTCCCCTCTCAAACTGCGACAGCTTCTCATATTGTCTTCGAAAACGGCGTAGTGGCCTGTCTCCCTCAGCTTTACCTTTGTAAACGATTCAGCACACTCAAACAAGTTTTGGTTACCTGCTTTATACTCCTCGGAGAACGACGTTAAACGCTCTCTACTGGCTATACGTAATGCGCAATCACGCTACATTTCTAATCATTTGCATATCTCTCCGACATGTACCTCCATACCGAGTTTCGTTACGATCCTGCAATTATTTGTTGGTTCGCTAATTGCTTTGTCCATGAGTGTATTTCGAGTCAGGGATGAAAAATATTTCCAAACATTTATTAGTCATTATTTTAAAAATTTCAATGAACTGATGTTTTATAATTATACACTTTTAGTACTTTTAGCTGTTAAATACAAAGTATGTAATTTCTAACTAAGAATATTTTTTGTGTAGTTGCATATTATAGGGGTTTCAAAAGATAAGTGCAAAAGTTTATTTGGATCTGGGTACAACGAATAACCACGATATATGAAGATATGTTCGATTACACCATACTACTGATTTATTATTAGGAAGCGCTTCGTTTTTATCGTAGTTTTTCTGACTAATTGTCTGGAACTGATTCTTATAAAAGGCTTCTGTTTTTAATACATTTTTAACATAGCATTAACATTTTCCTTTAATTCTAAACAATATTTTTATTAATAAAATAAATATTAGCATTTTACGAAACGTCTAATGAGTTCATAAAAATATTTCTTCACACATTTAGGTAATTTTAGGCTAATGAAGGAAATCACCCATGATTCTATCTTACCTTTGGAATGAAACTCCAACTAAAAATGGAATATGGATGAAATAATGTTGCAATTGTTGCTTGATCTAATATGAGATCTCAGTTCAATTGATTGGAATATTAATAATCATTTTCATGAAAAGATTATGAGCTATTAGTGATTGTTAAGGCTGTTTTCGGTTAATGCTAAAGAATGGGACCCAAATTTGGAACATTTTTTCAGATATAAAAGAAATGAAAAATTAATATGATATTCTGGCTTCACTATCCTTTAGAGAGCACCATTTTTTATCATTCTTCCCATTATTAACCGAGTTTATTCATTTTTTCTGGTATAAAATGTGTTTCCCATTTTCTATCCTATACCGTAATGTTAAATGGGGTTTGCCTTCACGCATTAAAAAAAGAAAATATTTACAGAATATTTTGAAATTTTTAAAAGCACTATTTTGTTAACAGAGGCACGAGTTATAATACTGCAAATATCCATAGAAATGGGGTAATTCTTCTGTCTGAAAATGTGCTTCGCGTTTAGTTAGAGCTCTCGTACTTTTACCGAAGACAACCATAAGCCCAGTGACTATGTGGTAGTGTATTTGCTTCCATGCAACAGGTTCGGGGCTTCAAATCCCGGGTTGGGCAAGGTTGACTCAGCCTTTCATCCCAACTGCAGTGGGTCAATAAATGAGTACCAAACTTCCTTGGGTACTGGGGGTTTCACGTCAGACTACCCACTTGACCGAAACATCTGTTAATGCACCCCAGCGCTTAAGGTCATGTAAACTGAGATAGGCACAATAGACCTTGATTCTCATAGGCTGTTGCGCCACTGATTTCAATTCAGTAATTGTTATATATATAATTAATTGCCCGATATAAATGATTTAAATGGACAGTAAAAAAAACAATACGTCTATAAACTCCAATATCAAATCCAATTACATATCTATACATTTTAACCGCACATCGCTCTTACAAAACATCCAAAATAATAACTATATATTAAAGTAGCAGAATACAATAAAACAAAAATAATCACACTTTTGGTTCAAATAATTTGTTTTTCACTGTATCTGCTGTGTCGGAATACAAAACGATCTTATATCTTGAACTTAAAAAAACACACTAATATCAGTCTCTTTTTCCATTTAATCTGTTGGTTATAGACATTTGTGTATAGTTGACTGCGTCGAATGACATTCAAAAGTCTGAAAAAAGGAGAATATAGAAAAAAAATACATGTTTGTCTTCAATTTTCTTAGAGTATTTGAATATTTTCTGAATCCCGTATCCAAAATTATAATTATATTTAAATCACCCCTCTGATAAGTTTTTTTTTTTAAAATTCTTTTATTCGTTGATTTTTTGTTTATCAAGGTAATACAATTCAAGATACGTGAGAGCTATTGACCACGACTATGACTACTAGGACAGTGCGTCCGCTTCAGTATTGAAACTAAATTGATTAGACATCATTTGGGGGGGGGGGGAGGGATACTTTATTCTGCTTTGAAATAAGTGCACTGTAACTCTGCTAGGATATTCATTACTGCTCCATATAATACCATATACATGATCATAAACATGAAATTAACTCGATTCTTAAAATAATTAAACTCGTTGACATAAAAGAAATAGAATAATACTTAAAGCAGGGATCGGCAATATTTTAGTTGTGGCGTACCAAACCAATCGACTATATGATTCAGTGTGCCACACAGCAGGAAATATCTGAAACATTTCAATTACCTCGATAATGCGTGCATAGTTAGGGAATGGAGGTCAATAATATATATTTGTAGTTTATAATGTATTAATTTTGCTTCATTTAAATATATTTCTTAACTTAAAAATAAACAGCATAAAGTATAAATATTTTTTCAACAAAAATAACAAAAAAATTAAAATTGTACATATATTATGTACATTTAAACACATTTTTTAAAATAAAAAAATAGTCAGCCTAAAATATAAGGGTTTCCCTTCATTATAATTAAAAGAATAGATAAATGTTTTAATGCGAACCTAGTGCTTGCACCGCTCTACTTTCATATCGCAAAATCAGAGGTATAATTTGTAACTTTCAATTTAACACCTGAGCAACGGCTCGAAATATCGTTCATATAAGGAAATATTCTTTACTTATATATGTTGAAGTAAGAGCGGAAAGCATAGTATATGCAATTTTCTGTCTTCAATTAATTAAATCTCTCCTACAATAACATTCAATAATTTACAACAGGGGTGTCCAACACGCGGCCAGCGGGCCGCATGTGGCCCGCCAGTACGTAAGATGCAGCCCACCGACTCTTTTTTTTTTAAAAAAATTTAAATATCAGGTTTTTAAAGTTTTTTCATTTTGAAATTTATTTGATGAGAAATTTATACATATATAAATCTACAATGTATTTGCCTGTTACCTGTTCTTGTTTTAAAATAAATCCCTTTTGATAATAGAAATGTCCTTTAGATTAAAACTGATTTACATATTATTAAACAGTTACATTTGATTTTACTATAATAAATTACCTTTTTAATAAATTCCGAATTGCATTATGCATATCTTTTACTTTGGATGATACAAGATTCTTTGTGTGTGCGACTTTCATTTCTCCTTCTCCTTTTCTGTTTGGAGTACCGAAAAAGCAAGAGGCATTCAGAGATGTTTTATAAAGTTAAAAAAATATATTCAGGACGGTTAATGTAAAGGGCAATGCATACTTAATCGTTCGCGAATGACAGCACAATCAAATTTCCACAATGAGTAACGAAAGATCAGTTCAAAAGGAACACCGTAATTTTCAAGAAAATGGCAACTGTAATATTTTAAACATTATTTGATCATTTCATTATTGTATTATATAAGCATTATTATAGTATCTATGTCTGTATACATGAAAAATAATGAAAACAATAATAATAATTCATTCTGTTTTAAATTTTCGCTTCAATAAATGTTTTTTTTTGTTTCCAAATCTGATATAAAGGTACATATATTTACGTGCGGCCCGCGAGACTATAATGTTTTTCCGAAGTGGCCCATATAGTCATTTGTGTTAGCCACCCCTGATTTACAAAATAGCCGTAAATTCATGTTCAGAGAAATCTGTCAGGCTTTTTAGTAATTCCGTAAATGTCAATCATTCTGAAGATGTTTGTCAAATATTGTCCATAACTAATTTATCAACTTTCATCCACTCATAAATTGACAAATTTGAATAGTAGTGAAAAATACCACTAAGAATTGTATCGTGTGCCACATGTAGCACGCGTGCCATAGGTTACCGATCCCAGGCTTGGAGGCTTTTAAATTAATGATGGGATAATGAACAAGTTGGTTATTTAAATGGTTAAATGGTCAAACGTATTTAAATATAATCGAACCAACATATTCTTGATTTTTCTGTAGATTCTGTAATTTCTGAGATATTTGTTTGCAAGAATAACAATATATTACAAAACAGCTTGAGTTGCTAAAAGGTTTAATGTACGAGATTAAGCATTCCAATGTCACTTAAGTGAAAATTATTCTGTTTTTTTTTGTATGTACTGATGCATCTTCATTTATATTACTGTTTTAATTGTGTCATATTATTTGTGAATTCATTTCGTACTAGTTAACATTTATCTCGCGACACATATTAAATAACATTTAATATTAAATGAAGAATTAAAAATTCAGTTAAAAAAAATGACGATTTTATTTTTTTAAACAAAGCAATTCATTATATAACAACGTATGAACTTTAAAATTAAAGAAAATGTTACACATAGGTAAAAAAAAATAATAATAAAACTGTCTTCAAATAAGAAAATCTAGAAGTTATTTATTCTGAAATGGGGATGTTAAATTTTTTGAGCCAAACTCTTTAAAATTGGTAAAAAAAATGTTTTCGGATATAAATGAAATAATGGTTCGGGTAAGAAAAAAGCCTTTGAAATATTGAACTAAATTATAAGCCAGTATTTATTTGCTTTTGATTGAAATACTATAGAAAAATTCAGGAATTCCAATAACATTACAATTACATTTTCTAATTTGAAGACATTAACTAAATAAATTTTCAGTAATGTTTTCTTTCCTTTTATCTAATAAAAGAAAGACAGAATTGAAGTATTAGGAAATCGATTGTGAGGAATTTTTTTTTACATTGTGAAGTTGAAAATACAAGTTATTTCTTTTCCTTTTCTGAGTTAATAACATTTAAATATGTAAAATCATTTTCGAAGTTATAAGCATTTCATTTATTTTTTACCATAGCATTTCAATAAAAATGAATATTTAAGTCATTTATTTGACGAACGATTAATACATTCATAAAGAAATATCAATTAAATAAAACTTGTTATTTATTTTATAATGTAAAATTTCAATCTTTGACAAAGCTAAACCTTTTTTCCGTAATTCAAATTTTGAGCATCTTTTGCACTTATGTTACATAAAAGTAAGCATTTTCTTATAAAATAATTAGTTTTATTTCATTCCTAGTAGAAATTAATGTGAAACGATAAAAGGTAAGAAATATGAATAATTTATTTGATTACAAGAATAGCTAATTTATAAGCTGATTCAAATTATATCAAATTAAGAACATTTTTATGAATGGTAAAAATTCATTCGAATGAGTATAATACTTTAATTTCTTATTTATATAAGAATGATTATGAATATTGTGTGAATTAGCGATAATTTCTTCTACATATAACTGATAATGAATGCCTTCACGTAGTCTTATCTTAAAATTTATAAGAATCTAGAGTCATACTTTCGTTATCATTAAGATAACGATATATAAAATTCTTTAAAGGAAATATTCAATTTCATATATTATATAAAAATATGTAACTTTCACTTATAAAATGGCTCTTTGAATTCATAAAGGGTTAAGATGAGGAAAATGCTCTTTTTTAAAAAATGTATGGAGAAAAACCCTAGTTTATTGGCTTGCGCCAATAGCTCATTTTTATATACAATGAAATACATTTAATGCGAAAACGCTTAAGACGAAATATTGGTTAACACAAAATAATACAACGGTCCTATGTATTCTCAAACGTTTTTTCTCCTAACACAAAACGAAAATCGCTTAACATGAAAAAGATTTCCCTTCTGAGAATGAAAAAAATTCTGAAAACACCAGCCAGATTGGACTGCCATACAATATCATCGGAAGAATACGTTGTTGCAAATGACAACAAAATGTGTACAGCCCCAGTTATGGCACACAAAAACACTTTGAGTTTGTTTAAAGCTCAAAAAACATCAATGACGCAGTGAGTGAATATTAACGTCGCACTGCTCAGCTACACGAGGGCTTTTGGCTACGGACCACGTAATTTTGAACCATGGTCAAGGGACGTGGACTACACCTGAGCTGGCACTCCTCTCTCCTAACTACCACACCAACAGGAGGACGTTTCAGCTCTCGACAGATTTAACGTACATCGCTGCCCTACACGGCGGGTCCTTAGCGGTTCTGGGCCCGAACTCATGACATGCCTGCCGTGGTTCAATACCTTGATCACTAGGCTACCACAGCCCCATCTTTGATGCAGATTAATATCATTGGTGTAGACGAAAATTAAATGAAAAGTGCAGCTCCAGTTCCATACGTCATTCGAAATGAGGAACATTATGAAAAGAGTACGTGTTGTTATTTAGACACACATTCTAGTAGTGAAATAACTAACCAAATGGACGACATGCAATTATTTGCTGACAATTTTATGCTGAAAAAAGACAATGCAAAAAAATATATGTCAGATTTTTATTCAAAAATTCATAATTTTTTTTTTTTGTTTTTTTAAAAACTGTAAAAGTTTCCATTACACTTCTTTAAAATCTTGCAAACGTTTTTGTTTCTATGATTTTTATTAAATGCATGCATATGTACATTTCAAAGCAAAAATATAGCTCTAATAAAAATAATTTTGTTAATATGTATTTTTTTTTGTAATATTCTTTAAAACGAAAACAAAATTCAGTCCCTTCAGTTTCGTGCTAAGCGATTTTCACTGTATTAAATTTCTATGAAATATGACAATACTTCAGCAATTTAAAGACCAATAAATGTGTATGAAGTAACCTAGGATCTGATCACAGATAAATTATAAAAGGGTATAAAAATGTAGTTATATGACTTAAGTCAAAGATAAACAGAATATATGTAATCGCAAAGGTATAAAACACAACGTGATTGACTGATTATTTTTAATCAAACGGAATTTAATTTTCTTTTATCCTGAAAAGATTAGGAATCCAGAAAATACACATATATATTCAGAACTGGAAGACTAAAAAGAGGGGCATTTCTGCACCTCAGGACGTAAAGTTATTAAGAATGGGATCACAGAAAATGTATATATAAATAAAACTATTCATAAATATTATAAGCTTAAAAATGAGTGTTTAAACCTTAATTTTTTTTTGAAACTCTTCTTGAAACATATTAAGAAAGAAAATTTAACTGTATAGAAAGCTATGTAAAAAATATCTTGTCAAAGGTAAAAGGAAAATAATATTACCAATTAAAAATGGCTTGTTTAAAGGGAATGAGGCCCATAGAGAGATATTTATTAAACTTCTAAAGAAAAATAATAATTGTAGCAATTTTATAAGTAAGTCTAAGGAAATGCTTTCTAATGGATTGATGTTTGCAATAGGAAGGATTTAGAACCTGAAAAAAATTACAAGTAGTGTGGTAAAGTTAATCTCATATATTTTAGTGAAGTAAATTGCAGAATATATTTTGAAATCAAGATTAAGTCAATAAATTCTAGCTCTATATGAGAAAGGCACTGCGCTATATAAAACAAAGCCTAGGTCCATTTTTAAAATTACCGTTACATGTACAATAACGAAAGAAAGAATAAATGGAAGAAACAGAAAAAATAAAAGAAAATAGAAGTTTGAAGAGTAGTGTACACTGGCTCAGGTGTCGTCCTCGTTACTTGATCGTGCATCAAAATTATGAGGTGCGAAGCCAAAGATTCTCACACACTGCCTTATGGCCGCGTTAGCCTAGTGGTCAAGGTAACAGGCTCGTGGCTTGCGTGTTATGAGTTTGAACCTAACACCGCTGTAGACCCGTCGTGCTAGGGAGCGATGAACATTAAATTTGTCAAAAGTGAAAATGTCCTCCCGTTGGTGTGGTATTTAGGAGAGGTGGGACCAGCTCAGGAGTCGTCCTCACAATGGTTCAAAATGGTTTTGACAATGATTCAAAATTATGAGCAACATCTATGAGGTCCGTTAGCAAAAGCCCTCGAGTTGCTAAACATTCTGACGTAAATTTTTACTCAGTCTGCCTTGAAGAATGACTAAAAAATCATTTAATCCAGTGCTTGTCAAACTTTCAATACTTGCTACCCGATATTCTATAAGAATTTCCATCGCGCCTCCCTTCCGTACAATAACAATGTTTTGAATTCAAAAATACTATATTTTGACGCTAAAGCTACAATACGTTTTTAACCTCTTAAGTGTCACTGGTGTATATATACGTCTCGCTCAGCCAAAACGTTTATTGTCCTGAGCGTATATATACGTCGTTTCGAATTACGACCTTCTCTTTGCATTTCTATCCATAAAATTATTCCGAAGACTTTGGAATGCAATAAAAAGACTTTGACAGAGTTCGTGAAGGATTTACATATTTCAGAGGATTTGTTTATATATATTTATCCCTATTCTTTCCTCTACCCCCAGCCTTCCATAGTGCGTCTACGTGGAAAAAGGTGTCATTGAGGAGTGAACAGCGTAACATTTAATCAGCTTTAAGAGATTAATTATAAACAGTACAAACTATTAAGAAAACTATTAATTTTTGTATATAATTTTACATATGACAAGAGCCTATGAGGTGACTGGTAATCATTAAATTTGTTCTTAATTTAGTATTGTTAAATTAATTATAAAATACATCTTCAGTACTGATACATTTATTAGCGTATTATATGAATGAGCATGTTTATTTTATTTTTTTATTATGTCAGAGAGAATGGATTTTTTTTGTTTACTTTCGGTAAATTAATTATTTTTTAAAATATTCTTTTGTTTTCGACTTTTCTATATGCTCGGACCCCCCTGATAGAGTTACCACGCCTCCATAGGGGGGTGCACCCCACAGTTTGAAAAACGCTGGTTTAATTTTTTTTTAAAATTATTTTTATCAATCAAACAAGATATCTTATTTTAGTAATTATTAAATTTAAGCTTAACACTGTATTTCTTAAAATCAGCTTTTACTTTTAGAATATTTTAGTTATGTTTTCAAGATTTATAATAATAAAAATATTCAATTAGAATAAACTTCAAAAACTTATTTAATTATATTAGTTTTTTCAACACCTTTGTGTTTGATGCTTCGAATAATAACAAAACCATGACATTAGATATAATCACTCAGGAATTTAATTATCGCTTGGCTTGAATTTCATTTTGTTTCGTTACTCGCTTAGATGTTTGGAAATTCTGTGTGTCTCCTAAGGGCATAGTTAGCCTATTTCCCTACTAATAATGAAATTCATACTTCGTTGGAAGGAATTTAATCTCCAGGAAGAACGGTAAAAGCAGTAAGGTCATGATTAATCTCTAACTTAATGAAATCTTTTAGTGGAAATAGAAACTACACCGTAAATTTCTTCCACGTGAGTTTAACACATATTTGATAATTATTTTGTTATCAAGTATTTAAATCGTTGTATGTCCCCTTGTTTTAATTTTGTTGGAAATATTGCTAAATTGATGCATTTGATGCTATTGTTTTGATGTATCGAATGATCTTTACAGATTCCTGCTTTCATATGAAAGTGTGAGAGAAATTAAAAAGTACACAATGGATAATGTCATTAAAAGTTTTTTGACGTTGTTTTTGTTGTAAAGTAATAAGATACTAGAAATAAATTTCAAATTTAATAAATTTCAAATTTTTTTTTTCTCTTCCTCCTTTTCTGTTTGGAGTGTCCAGTCAACAGCAGGCAATCAGAGATGTTTTTTAAAGTTTAAAAAAAAATATTCAGGACGGTTAAGATAAAGGGCAGTGTATACTTAAAATGTTTGCGAATGAAAGCAAAATCAAATTTCAACACTCAGTAAAGGAAGATAAATTCAAAATGAATGCCGTAATTTTCAAAAAAATTGCAATTGTAGTACTTTTTGTGTTCAAAATTAGATTCAAATACGACAGATATTCAAGAACTATTTCAGTTGCTAAGGAATATATTATTATAAGGCACTATGGCACAAATCATGAAGCAAACTATGACCAACACATAGCAAAACTTTGTGAATATAAATTTTCCAAATTGTGTGTGTGTTCAATTTTTCAAAAACAATAAAGCACTCTCATTAAATTTGTTGAACAATATACAGTTGCTGTAAAAGTTATATATATTATTACATTTAATCTCGCTAGTGGATCGAAATCATATACTGAAAGGGAATTTATTAGTTAATCTTTATTTAAGGTATCCGACTACGTTCGGAGCCGTGATCTTGCAAAAGCGTTTAAGTGGATAATATTTATGATATTTAGTGTTCCTTAGATTAGAAAATGTATATAAAATTGTTTTAAGAATAGTATTACAATAAAACAATTATTTAAGTACAATATTTTGACAAAAAATGAACATAGAATGACCCATTTTCAAAATATTCTCCTTTTGTGAAAAATGCGTCTATTATAATAATATTTTGCCTGTCTATAGCTCACCTCTGTACAAAGGCTGAACTAAAATTTTTGAAATATATAACTTAGAAGTGAGTTTATCCATGTTTTACGATAACAGAGATGAGAAATTTTAAGAAAAAAACGCCGATAATTATTTCAAATGGTTGTAACTCTGAAAATAATGTGAATTTTTCAAAATTCATAGTTGAGCCTCTGTACAGAGGTCTGAGCTATATACAGGAAAAGAATTATTATTATAGAAGCATTTTTCACAAAAGGAGTACATTTTGAAAAAGGTTATTTTAAGTTAATTTTTTGCCGAAACATTGTATTTAAATAAGTTTTTTTGTCAAAATGTCTATAAAACAATTTTATACATGTACTCTAATCTAAGTGACAATAAATATCATGAAAATTATCCATTTATGCGCTTTTTTAAAATATCGGTTCCGAACGTATTCGGATACCTTAAAACAACGGAAATATGTCCAGCACAAACAAAGTAAATTAAAAATGTAAGTTTAAGTTGAAATATTGTTGGTAGCAGAGTTGATGAAATAGCAGAAAATTTGATTAATCAGCATAATTCAATGATATCAACATTTCAAGCCTACTTTATTGCAATAGTGATGAAATTATAGAGATTAGAAATTTCACTCAGCTCGTCGCTTTTTAACACGGATGCGATTTCGATTTAAAAATAAATTAATAACTTTTGGAAATCATTCATACTGAAAATACAACATCTGGAGCTGATATTTTTAATATAGATGTTTTGAAGAAATATAAATAACCATTGCAAAAGTTAGATTGTCTTGCATGATGGTGCGCCTACCATTATTTATATTACAAAAGGAATTGTGTATTGCAAGATTAAAAGAGACATGCAAACAGCATGGCAATCATAATTTTGTGCATTTTCATTGTATTATAAACCAGCAGG
This sequence comes from Trichonephila inaurata madagascariensis, assembly GCA_019973955.1. Taxonomy (NCBI): domain Eukaryota; kingdom Metazoa; phylum Arthropoda; class Arachnida; order Araneae; family Nephilidae; genus Trichonephila; species Trichonephila inaurata. The sequence goes on along the minus strand of BMAV01000523.1, from coordinate 19,049 downwards.
TACTGTGCTCCAAAGTTTTATACATATGACATGTTTTAATAATATTCACTAAAATTGTAAATTATATTCGAGAACATAGACTTAACCATCGTAAATTAGCTTCATTTCTCGAAGATATAGAGAAGGAATTCAACGTTTTACCATATAATACGGAAAATCAATGGCTTTCAAATCATAAAGTGTTAAAATGATTCTTCGTATTGTTGGATGAAATTATAATTTCCTTGGAAATAAAAATATTATGAATGTGCTGAATTAAAAGATGGACAATGGATAAAGGACCTAGCTTTCTCAGTTGATATTACAAGCCAACTTAATCAAATTAATTTTGCTTTAGCTAAACTTAATAAGCTTTAAGGTAAAAATTATGTTGTTGCAACTATCACAAATTTTATTACTTTGGCGAAAATAAATAGCAAAAGGAAAACTTGTCTTACTTTGAAAGCTGCCAATATCTGTTGATTAAATCCCATAAATTAAAACTTACCGAATACGCTCACAAAATTAAATTCTTTGAAACAGAATTATTAATTCTAATTTTAAGAGCTTTGAGTTATATAATTTCGCCCTTTTACTTTATCTATCGACATTGAAATTGTTATTGAAAGCATACAAATAAATTAATTGCAATCCAATGTGATCCTTTGTTGAAGCAGAAATTAATGGAAGTTGGAATTCTAGATTTTTCTACATACTCGTATTTATCAGTAGATCTTTTTTCAAAAACTTATCGTTTGTTGTTTGAATAATGGCTATGTTTGGAAGCCCTTATTTATGCGGGCAATCATTTTCTTTAATGAAAAATAGCGGGAATACAGAAAGATAAGATTAACCCCAATGAACATTTATCGTCAATGTTAAAAATTACATCAGATCAGTATTCATAATCAACTCTTGATGACTTTCTTTGTGAAAAAATTGATGTCAAATATCTTCTAAAAAGCAATGTTAAATTGAAATTCTTAAAAAAAAAAAAAATGTTTGTTTTTATTCTTTATTAAAAATATAAAATATGTACAGATTAAGTTTAAAAAATAACATGAAATTAAAGCAACATTTGTATAATATACAATACATTAAGCTTTAGATTAATAAATACATAATACATTATAAAAAAACGTATTTTATTTATTTTTTGAAGATCGCAAACATGCGGCCCCAACTTATAATAAAATAGACCATGTGCCTCGTAGTATCATACAAGTTTGACACCCCTTCCATAGAAAAATCAAAAAGACAAACGAAACTTCACCACCATTAGTAGAAGTAATTTCCTTTAGTTTTTAATCTATTAATTCAATCTATTTCTATAAATAAACCTAGACTTATTGGAATAATAAAAGTTCTATAAATAAAACAAAGGAAAAAGGGAAACTTGAGGATCATTTATTCTACACTATAGCGCATATTTATTACATTCCTTTTCTTACAGTACCGCCTTATAGGGATGCGTAATTTTTTAGGAGGTTTTTGACAATTGATTTTTTTAAATAATAGCTATACTATGTTTTGAAAAGTGATTATGTGTTATTCGAATAAGAACAATTTGCAGATATAAAGAATTGCAGTTCCGATACATTAATTTTTATTTAGCGAAAATATTACATTTTATAAAAAAATTCTAAGTATGCGAACATTTTTAATGCCCACTATACAAAACATCTTTATTTCACAGACATTTGAAACAAGCTTCATTCTTTAATAAGCACGTACGTTCATTGAACACACAGCTTCAGTTAAACATGTTAGCACATAAAAGGATAACAAACAACACATTGTAACGAAT